>OY720025.1:8889422-9193432 GCA_963082485.1 Eudonia mercurella
GCCCGGCGTGTGACGTCATACTCACGCGGTCCAGCTCGTCCTGCAGCCAGGCCAGCAGCTGCCGCCAGCGCCGGCGCGCCCGGCGTGTGACGTCATACTCACGCGGTCCAGCTCGTCCTGCAGCCAGGCCAGCAGCTGCCGCCAGCGCCGGCGTGCCCGGCGTGTGACGTCATACTCACGCGGTCCAGCTCGTCCTGCAGCCAGGCCAGCAGCTGCCGCCAGCGCCGGCGTGCCCGGCGTGTGACGTCATACTCACGCGGTCCAGCTCGTCCTGCAGCCAGGCCAGCAGCTGCCGCCAGCGCCGGCGTGCCCGGCGTGTGACGTCATACTCACGCGGTCCAGCTCGTCCTGCAGCCAGGCCAGCAGCTGCCGCCAGCGCCGGCGTGCCCGGCGTGTGACGTCATACTCACGCGGTCCAGCTCGTCCTGCAGCCAGGCCAGCAGCTGCCGCCAGCGCCGGCGCGCCTCGGGAGCCGTGTGCACGGCGCGCACGGCGGAGGGCGCGCGGTACATCACGCTCACTAGCAGCTTGACGCACGCGTACGCTCGCTTCTGGTAGTGGCCGCGGGCACGGGCTGCCGTTTCTAGCAGTCCTGGTCGTTCCTCTGACACGCCCTGTAGTCAAGGAGCAGTTACAGGCATCAGCAAAGTGTTACAAATACTGCACGTATTGTATTATTGCGGGATAATAAATTTGATGACAATTTCAGTTATTTATTATTTGGACAGTCAACAAAAACATATACTTACTAAAACTTTATAAACTTATAGTTTTCTTTACGAGCCATAATAAATGATGGTATTTTCACAAACCTCGTATAGGTTTAACAGGAAGTAGTGCACTAAGAATAGGTCAATCCTATCCTTACTGCACTACTTATAAACATAAACAAAAGTCGAAGAAAACAGTTACAATGATCCACTACGCAAATCACCTTAATGACGTTGTGGATGCGGTGATGGTGCCACGAGTCCTCCATGAGCAGCAGCGCGCAGAGCACGTCGGAGTGGCGGCGCAGCTCGTGGCAGTACGCGTACGCCATCTGCCACAGCAGCTCGGCCAGCGCCACGCGCGACCACTCCGCCTGCTCCCAGCAGAGGAACTGCACCAGTCGGATGCCGTCCTCGCAGCCACAGCACTCTTCGGTTAGCTTCTTCATGTAGGCGCTGCGTAATTAATTGTAGAGTTTGTAGAGTAATATTTTTTGTGAGTATTTCCTTACTCTTTGACAATAGGGATTACGATATAAAAAGCATGCCTAATGTGGGGGCCGAGTCTAACTCAATCGCTTTGAAGGCGAGGAGAAGGTGTCATCTCGTAATTCCGAAAGTAATATGAAAGCAATATCGAAAGCTATAATAGGTTTCGATATTGCTTTCAAAATGACAAGATGACGCCTCCTCCTCGCCACGCCTTCAAAGCGATCGAAAACGATCGAGTTAGACGGTCGGGGGGCTGTTACAATTACTAAATGATCAAAAAGACCTTAACAGTTATGTGAAATAAGTTTATTGCGGAATTTCGAATGCTTTTTAATCCTTGACAGTGTTAGTCTAAAATATACTTTAAAAACATTGCAATAAGGTCTGCTTTTCTTAGGCTTTTCGAAATGTTTTACTAAATTTTCATTAACAATCTTAATTTATAAAAATAATGTATTGTATGCGACTGTCCGGTCTATCTTAAAAATGTTCTTATCACTTATGTCACATCTATAGCCGCATCTCCATTAGAGGCAGCCTTGGTGTCTCTCGGCCTGTGCCTCGCGGCTGAGTGGCTCAAGTGGAGACGTTGCCACTGGCTGAAAACAGGCCAAGCGAGATAGTCGCGCTCTTATCCATAGTTTTTAAACTCAATGTAAGCCGCACGCGCAGTGATAAGACTGCCATGGCTCTTGTAAAACTACATGAGCCATGGCAGTCTTATTATGATTAAATGGAGACGCATGGATTTTGTGCAACTGAAAGCACACTCAAGGAGACGCAGCTCAGAGGTCCGCTGCGTCTAAAAGAGATAGGTAGAGACATCAGTTGCGCTATTTACCCCGTCCTGGTGTAGAGTATGTCCGCGACGGCGTGCGAGAGCGCGGGCCGCGGCGGGGCGCCGGCGGCGGCGTGCGACTGGTCCGCGTACGGGTTGGGAAGTGGTAAGGCGCCCTCGGCCGCGCCTGCCGACTGGCAGCGGGAGCTGATGTCACAGCACCGGAGGAGCACGTATACCACCTGCACCAGGGATGTTAACAAATAATCACGTAGTATTAGAAGAGATATATTTAGTTTTGAAAATTACGCTTCATATTTCATCGTTTATCACCAAGTTTGGGAAACGTTTATTCTCTACCAGAATTTCTTGAAGACCATATTTGCGGCTTGATTGTATACTAGAACTGCAAGATACAGGAAACAAATGTGTGAAATAAATTTGACTCTAATGTCTTCACTCCTGGCTCACTAATTGACCTGTAAATACTCAGCCTGAACACTTACAACACAAAATAGGCAGTTATTGAAAATCTCTATTATGATAAATAAACTTTGTATATTTAATAAAATCACGCTTTTAATAGACCGTTTCTAAATCAATAAAATATAAGAATCACCGTGCACAATCTAAGTCTAAATTACCTGATGAAGTTTTGCTGATTCTGGGTATTGATATTTTACAAGAGATGCAGATGATTCATCCATACACACGCCCAATAAGGTATCGAGTATTTTTAGCTGAAACAAAAATATTACATTTAGATTTTCTTCCACCTCTGCTTGATTTTGTAGCGGGGATAGATATTGTTATTGGTTTGATTAATCGTTAGCAACCACCGTCTTCACTAAGTCAGTCGCCATAACAATATTGTCATTGGTTAGTGATTGCATGGAAGTACGCTTCTATTTTCGGCCTTATATTGCTTACCATGACATGAAAGTCAAGTCAATATTCTAAAATATATTTCAAAAGAAGAATGAAATGGTTTATTTAACATAGGTGTAGTTGCCAGCCTGGGGTCGGTAAATGCGACACCGCTCATGTCTGCTCTGCTAAAAACAGTCCATTGGAACGGAACGCAGAAGAGCAGGTAAATTAAAGGAATATAGGTTGATTTCCACACAGCTCTTTTCCGCTCCACCTCAATAAAGTCTGACCCTTAGGGTCTTACAAATAAACAAATAACAAGCTTCGAATAGTTATTCCGTGTTTTGTCTCTACTGCATCGTCGACGTCAATTTAGTATACTGCTACTTGCAGTATACTAAATTGACGTCACATCTTACAGTGCTCGCAGTGCATATCGGAACATGCGCTTTAATGCAGCCGACATCTGTCAATGCCAATCCAAACTCACATTCTATCTTTTTTAATTTTTCATTGCTTAGGAATACAATCCGTGCAGCCTTAATAAAATTACGGTCGAATTTCGACCACTGGGCGACCACTAGTAAATATTTAAAGCTTATTCTTTGTTTATTTGTAAAACCCAGAGTATAAATGACTAGTAATTACCCTGAGCAGCTGGTGTTTCTCCGCGAGCCCCAGCCCCGCGTACGTGTGGAACAGGTTGAACAGCAGCGGTAGATGGCGAACCGCGTGCGCATCCGCGTACGGAGGCTCGGCGAGCGCGCGAGCACTGCAAACGACTTGGTCCGAGAGGGATGTCACCTCCTCCCGGCTGCATATTGAGCCGTAGCCGCTGCTCACTGGTTTCGGACAAACGATGCTTAAAGAATCAACAACTACATATCTGCTTAACAACTAATGACAGGGCTATTTAGTCTAAGATCCGAACTAGAAACGACCTTCACCCATCTGTTTAATGGATGAAATTATTTTATATCAAATTTTATATATTAGAAAATATATCTCGAGTGGGTTGTCTAAAAAATTCCTGGCCAGACTATGATTGATAAAAAACTTAAAAATGACTTTTTTATTAAATATTGCACTCATAAGTTTAACGAATAAATTTAATACCAATCGAAAGTGTGAAGCCTATAGAATATACAAACGTTGGGTTGTCTAAATAAACAGGTAAATCGAAATATTTATTATAAAATTAATAAACTCAAAAACTACTTTAAAAAATTCTTTCACCATTAGAATGCTACATTAGCGCTGAGTAACATAGGCTATATTTAAAAAAAATATATTAAATAAAATACTAAAAACGACAATTTAATTTTCCAATACAAAATGATTTGTTTGTTTTGTTGTCATGGAAACCATTTATATATATTTAACTCAATGATGAAAACTGTCAAAGCGGTACGAAGTCCGCCGGGACAGCTAGTATTTAATAAAAAGTCATTTTTCAATGTTACCACTCAGTATAGCATGTGAATACAAACTTCTAATATTAAAAGAAAATATAATTATGTATTTTATATTTATTAGACTGATCGATGGTTACTCTCTAAGTAGTATTAATAGTGACACTTTTTTCTTGGTTTACAAATATCTAATTGTACATCACTCTAATCCGGGACGTGGAGGCCTGGCGACCTGTAAAACGGGTCTTGTACTTAAGTGTGGGCACCAGTCTCCAAAATAATTTTAATTTAACTCACAATTGTACTTTTCAAGCCAAATTTATTGTTAAACAAATTATTGTGAAGAGAAATAAAGCATTAATCTTATTATTATATTATTATTATTATTATTAATTTTTAATTAATCATAGTCTGGCCAGGAATTTTTTAGACAGGAATTTTTTTAATCGAGATATATTTTCTAATATATTAAATTTGATATAAAATACCTTTCATCCATTAAACAGATGGGTGAAGGTCGTTTCTAGTTCGGATCCTATACTATATTATTGAACTTATTGTTTACTTCCCAAATTATTATAAATTTCATAATACCAATTTCTAAAAGTTAATAACTAAAAAAACATTAATAGAATGTACATTACAGTATTAAAACTACTGAAGAAACTTGCATGAACGTACCTGGTGGGTCTTTGACTGAAAAATGCGCTAAGAAAACGATGATTTTCATAAAAACTAAACGAACTTCAGCAGATGGACAGGATAGAAGATAGTCACATAATCTGAAACAATGGAATCATTATTCAATTGTAAGTACACTTAATGGAAATTTTATGTGCACTTTACATAAAACAATAAATGTTATGTGAAACTTGGAAGTAATAAATAAATACACTTATAATAAATGAATAAAATAATTCATTAATAAGTAATAATAAATTACCTGTGTGAATGTTTGAAGAGATCACTAGCAAACCACGCCCTGACCGTTTGCGAACACCGTAGATGTTGACACAAAATATCATGCCTAAAACAGAGTAACTGATAAAGTCAACCTTATTCCCAGTTCCTGTAGGAGCTACTTTATACTATGCTGCAAACATACCAATCAACCGCAGGACCACGTAACACCTTCTTTGTATGAAAGCCAACTTGAAATAGAAACTTTGTAGCTAATTGCACAGCCAACATTGACATTTCTTCGTGTTCTTGACTCTGCAACAAACCGTCATACATTGTAAAATAATCATAACCAAACAAACTATAAACGGGTAGAGTTTTTTTTCTTATTTTGTTATGTGTTTATTGTAAAGAAATATCTTACCCATACAGCACTCTGTGAGCCCGGCAACACTTGAACTCGCATACAGCACAGTTTCTTCATAAAATTGAAATGTTCAATACTAAATTGATCCTGATTGTGTGAAAACGCTATATTGCTACGTCGAACTGAAAGCCAAATAGGCCTGGGTATGGCACTTTCCCTGTAAAAAAATGCAATTAAAACAATGCATTTTTAATAAATGTTACATTTTGTATCATAGTGATAGAGACTTACTTAAGAGTTAAGTTTCTCATTGACTGCTCGAGACTAGAAGTTTCTATGGTGTCCTTTCTTGTGTAGAACAGCATGTAAGCATTCCACCATCTCTTTTGACGTTTGTACAGTACCCTCTTTAGCATTGGATCAAATACCTAGAACGGTATTAGAAATTAGCACTTCACTCATACACAGCATCTTAATATTAAAAAGTTTTTTCATTTATCTTATCCGTATAAACACTGATGCAGTGGTTAACGCGCTCGGTCTGCGAGTGCTGAAAGTTAGGAACTTTCGCAAAGGTGGGTCATCGGATGCTCAACGGAGGCGGAGGCTCATGCAGAGGGTTAATATATAGAGCTCTTAAGAGAATTTAGAGAAATTCTAGAGCTCTTCCGTGCTTCGGAAGGCACGTAAAGCCGTTGGTCTCGCCTGCATTAGGCCCTCGTCGTGGTTTATGGCCCGTTCTCCGTATCCATCCATAGGGAAGGGTTGTGCCCCAGCAGTGGGGATATAAAATGAACTGATGATGATGATGATGAATTTGATGATGATGATAATGATGAATTTGATGATGATGATAATGATGATATGATGATGATGTATAAACACTTTATACGGATCTACTTACTTTGGCGGGGTCCGTGGTCACAGAGTCATCACGTAGATTCGAAACGTTAGTCTAAAATAAAATATAAAATAAACGCGAGCAGATCCATACAAAGGGTTTCATTTCGCTGGTTTATTAAAATAATCAGACATTAATCATTGCATGCATAACCTTGTAAAGAGGTCAGGTTTATAAATAAAGAAATATTTTTAAAAATTATAAAAAATAAAATAGTTTTAGGCTTCACAAATAAGTCGCAAGTTTCAATAAGAATATTGGTGCGTGTGAATTACTTCTGACAGGCCTTTTAAAAGTAAAAGTTTTGTTACACATTATTAATTATCATTTATCTTACAAAAATAATGACAATTAGGATATTCACAAAAAACAATTTTGACTCTAAAGCTGTAACTACAATGTTGTAAATCGATTGTCTCACCTCGCCCATGTACTCGCCGCCGAAGCACTGTGCCTTCATCTCCTCGTCATCATGCATGACGCACTCGGACACATCTCCGTCGTCCAACTTCACCCATCGACCCGTTTCGCTGCCGTTATCTCTAAATAATACATTTTAATTTAAATATATTATTTAATATATTATTAATATATTATATATTATTTATCTTACCAAGCCCACTTGACTCTTATTCCATTGCATTAAGAGTTACATTGGTTACACGTTGATGTTTGTGACTATACTACTACATACTATGCAATCGTTATTGGCTCAGCTGTAAGAACTTGTAGAACTATCTACTATCTACCCTTCAAACTTTGAATTAGACGATCAGAAGAGGAAAATAATGTTTCAAGATTATTAGCCAATATTAGCCAATGGCTAAAGACTGGTGTGGATCAAAAGGTTACCGAAAACTACTTTAACAAAGACATGTCATCCAATTCCAAATCTGATAATCTAAAATTCTACATCCAGAGTTTCTACATACTTCTAAACTTTAGAAGCCAAACTTTAGAACCAAAAGCTTCTAAAATCTACTTAAAAAGGCCATGTAAAGAAATAGTTACGTAAGCCCCCTTTAAACTTTAAATCATATTTTAGGTATTTAATTAAATTATTGTAATATTATGTTTGATAAAATTTGTTAGTTTGGTTTAATTTATAACTATTAGTCCACATCGCATGCTGTGGCTCTCTATAATTAAAAACTGTACTTAGAATAAGTTTGGCATTTACCCTATACCTACTGTTTGTTTGGTGGTACATGTTTTTGTTGACTGCGCAATAAATAAATAAATCGTAGTGTCAGACTAAACCACTATGTCTTAAATTTTTGCCGGCGTGTACATGCAGGGTCATTCCGCATCTCAAATCCAGCAAGATCACAAATAAAACTAGATCAACCAGCTACCAAAAACGTCTCAATACCTTAGCAAGACGTATGAGTAGTAATGCCCGCCCGAGGCCTGCCCCGAGTGCACCACGATGCCGCTGAGCTGGTAGTGCGTCTCCGGCGTCTTCTCTTCGCCGCCGTCCCATAGTGTGTCGTCCCCTTCAGCCCGCGCCAGGCCCCAAGCTGCACGGTTCAATTACAGCAATAAAATTAAACTAGTTTAATTTTATTTTGGTTAATTTGCATTTGCTTTTTGGTTCAGAGTTAACCTAACCTGTGAGTGTCAAGATACAATCTCAGAGTTTCAATTAAGCAAATAGAAATACCATCGAGGCCTGACTATTTGTATTTCTTTTTATTCTACAATACGGAAGCACTGAATTGTTTCTAATAAGTTAGCTTCTGGTTGTAACTATTTATATTTTGTTACTTAAAATTTGACAGATTTTAAAGCTAATAAAACTTGTAAGTCTTAAAAGAGCACATAACATAATTGGACTTGAATATACTAGCTCCTGGTAAAAAGGGTAAATGTTTGGATTTTGGACGATGTTTAGACAACAATGAACAAATGAAAATAGATAAATCGTATTACATTATGCATGAATCATTTAATTACCTGTGTAAGGTTCGACGTCCAACTCCCGTGGAAACTCGAAGTAGTCATTGAATTTTATTGCACACACCTTTTCAAAGTCGTATTCGAACCTTTTCAACTGTATAACTAATACTGGAGGTAGTTTGTTTAGACATAAGCGTTTAACTGTTACGACCTGTAACAAGAAAAAAATATATATTAGATCCTGTTTGTTTACTTAATTTCGCATTAGATATCGCAGCGCCCTCTTGCATTGTGGTTATTAAATTTATACTATAGGCATTGTAAAATATTTGCTAAAACAAAACGTTGTGTTATCTGTGGAGGAATTAGTTCTATTTAATAACATTTGGTCCTTTGAGATGTATCTTAATTGATGACATATCGGGTTCGCGGTCAGTTTTCCTAAAAGTATATTACATTTTTAGTGTAAACATTTATTTAGTACCTTTTTATTGCACTTATCACAGTGGTAGGCATCTGCACCTTCTAAAAGCTCTCCCCTAACGTAAGCTTCAAGAGATTCCTGTAGTCTAGACATGTTTCTTATGTCTAGCGATACGACACTGAAGGGCTCTTCTTTACAATATCTAAACGAAAAACACAGAAATAAAAGATACTTTAGTGAGAATGAAATATAGGTATGTATCAACTTTGTCATATTATCATTACAGTAATTTTTAACGGGATTGTTATGTTTATGTGTTCATTAAACAAAACAATGCAATATCCCTATTATTAATTATATTAATGTATAGATATTTTCTTAAGTATTTACCTATGTGGGCAGCCTTTGCAAATTTTCTGATCAGAGTATGTGCCTCCCATTGTTTTGGCCATAAGTTGTTCTTGCCCTAAAGACTTGAGAGCCTCATCTAGTGACTCCACCAAAGACATAAAAAACTCTACTGCATCTTGTTGTTCGCGCAGATTCACCGGTTCGCCTTGAAGTCTGAAATGTTTAGATTAAATTAACATTACACATATATTCTAATGTGTATAGCCAGCGTAGACTTAGGCTGACTACGTTTACAAGATTTCTTACCTAAAATGTGCCCATAATCCCCTGGGAACATAATACTGAAGCTTACTATAGTGTAAATGTGCAAATATTGCTTGAACTTGTTTTAAGATAGTGATGTTATAGTCGTTGTTGCCCTGGAATAAAAAATATTTAGTATTGCAATATCTCCTTTTTCATAAAAAAAAGAAGGCGAAGGAGAATATAATATTCACCTCTGTGTTATTTTCTACAATGTGATGTTGACTTTCACCAGAGAAATCTTCATTAGGGTCCGTGGCGGCTCCTGTGGAAAGCGATTTAAAGGATAAAATATGATTAACAAATCTTAAAGTCCTGTCTTTACTTCTCTTTCATATTCCATATACAATAAGTAAAGTTAGAAGAAGACATTAGATTGTATGTCTGTCTTAATAAAAACAAGCCATAAAACTACAGTTATGGATTCAAAAACTATTTTAATTTATTCTACGAAACTTGATTTGTCTATAATGGTCCATCCACACCATTTATTTAATATAATTAAAATGTACGACTCCCTTACAGTTTACTAACAAGATTAAAAAAATATATAATAATTTACTTTTTATATTTAAGGATTGTTCTAATTTAATGTTGAAGCAAAATGTTGTTCCACATAAGTTATTGCTGTGTTAATTTGCACCTTAAGAGTGCGTATAAAAGTATTTCCCGCCACTAAGCTAGTACCTTGCACAGCTAGCAGCGCGTCCCTGACCGCGCGTACGCAGTACAGCTGCTGCAGCACCGAGTTCATGTAGCAGGTGGCGCCCGCGTTCTTTAGCCCCACGAGCCCCGCCGGCGGCCGCGGGCCCACGCAAGGGATGTAGTCCCACTCCGTCATCGGCATGCTTTTATCTGAAATCAAAAACGTCTTCAACTTATGTTTTTTTTGTCACTCTGAAAACCGCTGAACTGTTGAATTAAGTCTGCTGCATGACTTGACTGACTTGATTGACTGATCACCAGTGATCGGAATAGGTAGGGCTAATTCACCTAAAGTTCGAAGAACATAGACAAAAATTTATGGAGACTACTTTATGACAATATTTTTTTTTGGAACAACTGTCCGGGTTTCCGGACATCACTTGAGAACATTAAAAATTAATATTATCAATACAATAATTGATTTTATTATTTATTTTGTATCCCGGAATTGCCGAAAAAAGAAGACACGTTTTTTATTGTTTTTCAAAATGAAAAACAATCTCGTCGTTATATATTGGATTAAACTTATTTTTGCGCGTGTCTAAATCTATTCTTGTCTCGCTCATGTCTCGCAAGACTTGGGCAGCCTCGAATTTCTCGGAAGTGGAACAATGCCGTTCGTTTACCAGTAATCTACAGCGAGATTGTCTTTCATTTTTGAAAACAATAAAAAACGCGTCTACTGATTTCTGGCAATTCCAGGATACAAAATAAGTAATAAAATCAATTACTGTATTAATAATATTATTTTTTAATGTTCTTTTGCGATGTCCGGAAACCCGGACAGTTGTTCCGAAAAAAAATATTGTCATAAAGAAGTCTCCATTAATGTTTGTCTATTTCCTTCGAACTTTAGGTGAATTAGCCCTACCTATTCCAATCACTGCTGATCACGTAACCCAAAACGACAACTTGTATGGCAAAATTTAACTCTTCTCGTATGTCGCCAGGAGGCGCTACTTCAATGCTATACTAATTTTCGTATTCGTAAACGTAATCGAATGAATACGGATAGTAAACAAAACTCACACTAGGCACCCAGAGCTAAATGCGATAAGGTAGACCGATATGAAGATGACGGGACGATTTTGATAATTACATAAGGGGCTAGCATTACGTAACAATGAATATGAACATGGAAGGAGTATGGGGAGGTCTATGCCCTATCATAAGTGTCCCTATGCTTAGGGCACGCAGCCTTGCACACACTATATCTTGGTAAAACGCCGCAAATAGCACTCACCGCTGTAAAATATTAGTCCGAGCGGGTTCGCGAGCGCTGCCACATTGGGAACGCAGCCGCGCGAGTTTTGCAACCTCTGACCACAAAATGACTAGCTAGCTGCGCTCGGCCTGTTGCGAGCTATATGAAAGCTTACCTTCTGCAATCTCCTTATTTTGTGCCATGACTAACTCGGGATTGTTATTTTTTACGCATCCACGCGATTCGCTTACAATGTGTTACACTAGAGCGTCGTAGACCGTTGCTGCAAGCACTCACAGCTATAGAACACAAACTCGAGCAAGGTTCGCGAACGCCACCATGTGCTCGATGCCGTGAGAGCTTCGCAACCCCTAACTGAATCGCGATTGTCGTTTTAAATAAATGAATAAATGTTAAGGTGTCCACGTGACTCGCTTAAACCTTGTTACAATACAATGCCACTGCAGCACTCATAGCTGTAGAACACGAGCTCAAGCAAGGTTCGCGAACGCCGCCATGTCGGACAAGTACGCGGCTATACGAGCTTTGCAACCAATTACTTTATCTGCGTCTACGCGCATCGCTGTCACTGTGTTACACTACATCCCGTTATAACGCCGGCACACTCACTGCTGTAGAACATGAGCTCGAGCAGGTTGACCAGCGCCGCCATGTTGGGCACGCAGCCGTGGACCAGCGCCAGCAGCAGGTCTGAGGCGGCGGCGGCGGCGCCCGGCGTGCGGCACAGCGGCACGGACGGCTCGCCAGTTGCTTCCTCGCCGCCGCCGCCGGACCCGCTCATGCGGCACCACGCCCAAGAGAATGGCCAAAGGAACTCGGTGGTGACCTCCTAATAAATTGACAAACAAAATAGAAAGTATAGTTGAATTTCATCCTATGATCAGTGGCCCACTGATAGCGCAAACAATATTCGTGTCATAAAACTAGTTAGCGTTAAAGAGGAGTATTGTACGGAAATTGATATAGCGCAACAACGTAAAACTAAAATATTTTTGACAGACTTCACGTCGTTTAATAGGATTTATGACAGTTAGCATAATCTAACGTTTACATTATGATTTCGATAGAAGTTTGAGCGAAACCCACAAGAGCATGCTCCATTAGCGCGCGAATAAATGGTTAAATTATCGGAAAATATGACATCTGTCTCAGCAACTGTAACTGTATTCAGGACACTATTTGAGCTACAACACACCCTGTGCATTGGGACTTTACTTTTTTACAGCGTACGGCATAAAACTGTCCGCACGCAAAAATCTCCAAAGCAACTAACATTCCTAACATTCCTAAAAACATCTTGAAGTCAATGTTGTATTGGATACGCTTGCTATAGCAACTTCGCCGATAAAACTGAAGTCCTCCAATAAAATTTTGCTATAAATACCTTTAGAAGACCAGAGTCCTTGTGGTCCGGGTGCGCGCCGTATTGGTACTTGACTTGGGCAGGCACGTGTGTGAACAGTTCCTTTGTGAGGTTCAGGTGACCTTCCAGCAGAGTGTCGTCCATCTTCTCTGGGTTAGCGCGAACGCCACGCAGCCACGATACCTGTACAAGCGACAATACTATGAGTATTGTATTATGTATTGCTTAACTATTAGCTGCTAGAGAGCAGCTCTCATCCGCAAACGTGAATAAGAGCTACCCTCACACTTCCGCTGAGGTGGCGGAAGTGTGAGGTGACTCACTAAAAATCAACACATTGACTACCTCCAAACCAGACAATAGAAATTTTATTATTTGTCGATCACCGGTGACCACCACAGCGCTGAGACTTAAAGAGGACAATCCTCATAGGCTGCTGGTCGTTCTTACTTAAGGATGATCCCCTACGCGGAGCACGCCTACGGACTGGTAATCTGGAGTTATGACCTGATGGAGCCATATTCCCATCATAACCCGCCCTCATCACACTAACTATTTCTACTGCGCGGGTTAGTTGAGCTGGGTTAACTGGTACTTCTCGTATAACCTCAACGATTGGTAGCGAGTTTCTTCAAATATGTAGGAGCATAATATGCTTTATTGTTATTGTTATCAGCCATTAATTTCCCACTCCAGGGCAAAGGCCTCCCCTCTCTCGTTCCACCTATATCTATATGTAACCCCACGTAATTTTATTCGTATGCTAGAGCATATCTAGCATACAAATAAAATTACGTTAGTTTAGTCCTCCTTACTTTATGGTAAAGATCGGCTAGCGAGCATTTACTAACCCCTTGAGCGTCGAGCGACCAGCAGGTGGCCGATAACAAATAAAATTCTATTATATTCTATTAATCTAATTAAAAGTCTGGGTATTCGACGCTTGAGCTCCTAATCTCAGAAAGCAACAAATGAACCGAACCGTTCAAGACGAGCCACCTTCCCACATCTGCAATAAAGCAGTCTTTCATCTCACTTACCTCATAGGCAAGGTCATCAAGAGTGCGCTCCGTGGGCCCCGCCAGCGATACGAGCCGGCATAACAGCAGCAAAAACTGCTGAGCGTGACGAGCGTGCTTCTGTAAGCGAGCGCCGCCCGCGCCCGCGCCCGCCCCGGCACCGCCGAGAGCGGTGAGAGCGGCGCGAGCGCAGCCCCCGCCGCCCCAAGCGCACATAGCTAGCAACTGCTCTGCGCAGGACACGCGAACCTGTATATAAGGAGGCATGTCAGAACGTATTAATTTAATTAGCACTAAGCCGTTTCTAATAAAATATCTATTATTATTATCATCAAACGCTGTGCCCGGCCGATATCGCAGCTCAGACTTAGAACTGTAAAATTCTTGTTTTTTTTTTGTTGTATTTGGTTTGTTCTCTGTAGCCGTGGCTTTTATAAATAATATAGAAGACACGATAAATAAATATTTTTACCGAACAACAGGGAAGTTTTTTGCTTGCATCTTCTTAGAGTAAGCGTACTTCACCAAGAATGCTCAACATCCAAGGAAGTGGCAAACCTTCCTACCAAATAAACAGAGTAGGTACAAAGTGTACAACCACCGCTAACAATCGAAACCGGGTTCTCTGCGTCTTGAAGCGGCGGTCTATAACCACTGTATAACATTAGTTATCTACCTTATTCCTATTTCTATCTAAGAGTATTTGAATTGACAGTTTGGAACCACTTACTTGTGGACTAGGGCTGTCGATCATCAGATACAAGGCGGTGTCCTGCCACCAGGGCTCGTGCAGCAGCGAGTCCAGGTGGCCGCCGCCGAGCGCCATGCAAATCGTCACCACCTCCATGCACTCGCGGACCACTGCCCAAGGAACAAACAATATCTTCAGAAATACTTTTGTGCGGGATAGCTAAGCGGTGTGCTAGAAACATCCACAAATGGGATCACTTCACTTTACACAGCCCTTAGGAGACGAGAAATATTAAATAATCCTATTGATAGATTTTTTCTCGCGTACCGCTTAGCTGCCTCTTACAGCTTTGTTGCAAGCCACCCTAAAGATCCTCATAAATCTTACAGGCGAAATCAAATAATGATTTGTAATATTATCTAAAGATACAAATCATTATTGCACGACTTTGTATGCATACATGAGTCATGTGGTGTGATAATTAAATATTCGTATCTATCTAATATCAATGATCAAAAATTAAGTTTTTGTAATTTACACAATATGTTAAATAGTAAATTTGCAATTTAATTCTTTAAAACAACATATAGCTCTAAATACGCTGCTCTAAGATAACCACACAATACTAAGGAAAACGCTATTTATATTAGGAAATGTATCGTCATCCATCACACACCAGCAATCAGTATGCTTACGTGTCACATCATCAGGATGCACTAGCCCGTTGATTTCAGTCGATTGGGCGCCAGAATACGCGAGCGTGTATAAAGCACGCACTGTAGCCGTTGTAGGGACGCGCCACCACACCAGAGACGACACCGAGTCGCTATCCTCACCACTCGCCACAACCTGAAACAAATCATAACCATGAGTAAACAGAGTCTACATCAGAAACAAACAGTACAAAGTGTAAATAAAATAAAACATATTCTTACGCCTTTTACCTGGTCCCCAAGAGCGTTAGCTAATTTCTCAGAAATAGCTTTGACTACTACCTCACAATTGTGATTAGGGACTGTCTGCAACGCTTCTCTTAGAATAGTTACGTCCATCCTGCAATCAATCGGAGTTCTATTTGTTAGGTTACTTAGATTCAATATGGAAATAATATATATATTAATTTCAAAAAAGTTAATTCAACTTTGTTACCTGAAATCTTTGTCTACTGATATGTCTGAGCCATCCGGAGCGAGGATTTCAAATAAATGACCCAAAGTGTACAGAGCCAATTTAGCCAACCTGACTAGTGCTAAGTATCCAACCCTGCAACAATCACATTTTTAATTTAGTTCATATTTTTGATGACACAGAATTGAAAATAGATATTTATAAAAAAAAATAGTTTACCTCCTCGTATGTGTTGCAGCACCATTCAAAAAGTCCTTATCAGATAAACACTGGACCAAAAGAGGAGCTTTCTTTACGCAAGCAAGTTGAAAACTACGACAACGTTCCAGCCGTGTTTCCGACGAGGGCAATACCATGCTGTATAAAACCTGCAAAGAGAAACTTTATAGAGACCTTCGGCTCCTAGATATGGCATATACATAGGCAACAGAATCAGATGACGTTACATACCTCAACATTATAAGCTACAGTAGGTGGGGCAGGTCCATACAACATATCTCTTAGCTTCGTGTCTTCTCGGCATAGCAGTGCTTCTGTTAACTTCTCGACCTATAAAATTACCTCTTTTAGTATCTCACAACGGTATTTTTGGCGATAGAAAGTAAAAATGTAGGAGACATACAGTTTGCTTGTGCGCAGGACAAATTTGGGAAAGCAGATGCGCGGCTTCTGTCAGCTGAGCGTGCCCTTTCGTGATGCCAATATGCTCCAAATCCAAAATAAACGGTAAATACCACGACCCCTGTGCAAATAGCTGAAACAATCATAAAATTATTCTAGTAAACGTCTTAATATATATTTGTCTTTAAAAATGTAATTAATTCTGTACAAAAAAAATCTAGTACATATCTCTATTTTTAAATTTTCTGTATTCATAGAAGACATAAAAATTGAAGACAAGGCCTCAAACGCCGTTAGTATTTTTAACATTACAGGAAGATGCCAGAAAGATTTCTTGAATATATGTCCTTGTCTCTCTATTAATTAATAATTAACTAATAAGGGAACAATGAAGATCACTTACAACGCCAGGCAGAGCATGTTCCTGTGTCGGTGGCAATGGAGGAGATGAAGTGCTGGAGTCACTACTGGACTCGTTTGAGGACTCGCACCCGCCGCTGCTGCACACTTGGCCGTCGTACACCTGATAAACAATGTTCATTCATTAATTTGTTAATGAGGAACTTGATGGCGCAATAGTTAGCGCGCCCGGTTTGCCATTGCTAAGTTTAAAAAAAGATCCATCAATGTTTGAATAAATTTTATGCAAGCAAATAATTCGGAAAGTGATGTGTTGAAAAAATTGCGCTATGATGTATAGCCTAATTAGTAATGTGCCTGACCCTGTACGTCAGAAAGTGCGAATTCAAGTTCTGTTTGCAGAAAAAAAAATCTTTACTCTTTTCGAAGAAACAAGATCCATTTGCACAATAGTGATTTGACCTTCTCTTATGTTAGAACATCTTGTTTTAGGATGAAAACATGAGTGCATAGTCCATAAAACAACAGCTCTCATACAACAAATGCAATGTATATTTTGTACAGGAAAAACTAGTTTTAATTGTATGAAAATATCATAACAAGAGCAAGATAAAGGTTGTTCAAACAGTAATTGTAAAAATGTAACAAATAATAAGTATGTACTTACTTTAGCAACAATCACAGTTTTATCTCGAAGTGGTATTTGAGATAGTATTTTTCGATCGTGACTCGGATCTAAGATCTCCCCGTTTACGTAGAGTTCTAACTTATTTACGTAAATCTCTATTTTTACATTACCATCTGTAGGACATTTAATTCTGAAACAAACATAACAAAGTTTTTAGAAACGAAAATAACATTTACTATTTTTATAAGCCTTGGGTATAACTACATGTCATATTATACCTTCTTTGGATCGCGACACGTAAGGAATGCAACGTATCGTTTGAGTGTGAATATAACTCAATATCATCAATTTGTCTTTGGCCAGTTTGAAAATTGAATCTGACTATGATTGTATATTGCCGCCCCCGCCCCGACCGATATATCGGCAAGATTTGTCGCTCCGCGGTAAATCTTCTATCACACTCGTTTACATATTCTTGTATGGCACGTATCACTCGACACATTCTTGTACATCCTTCTGTTGCATCTAAAATTGAAAATAAATTATGTATTAGTACTAGTAGATTGAAGAATATTTTTTCATTAACCAGTTAGATCAAAATAAAATCATATAAGGTATTAGTATAACAATATAACGATTTTAGTAAGTTACATTTACAATTAAAGCGCAGTCGCGCCTGGCGCCTGCTCCTTTATTATGAACGTGTAAATTGTAATATCAGTATTAAAGTTTGAACAAGGAAAAAGAGCTATTCAGAACCGAACAAAAGAAACAGATTATTAATCAGCAGGCTGATTTTACAGTTACGCTTACTGCCCACCAGAATGTTATGCGCAGCTCTAAATGGATAACGACTCGCCGCGTGTCAGACGCGTTATAATAAAACAAGAGTATACTACACGCATTGGCGCCAGCGTCGTTTAAAGCACAGGTAGCACGGTTGACTATAAATATATATCAGGGTCGTCAAGTTCATACGAAAACGCATTCAAAGTGCGGCTGGCTTAACGCGTTCACTAATAGTCGGCCTTATACCGTGCAGTAAGTCATGACTCACCCTCTTGCTGTTCCATGTCCTTCTGCATGCGCTGCGTGCGCGCGCAGCACTGCGTGAGGAAGGCCTCGTGGTGATGCGCGGCCGAGAACTGCGGGCCCACGCACGTGCATACCTCGCGTAGCAGCTCGATGCCGCGCGCAGATATCTCGTCGTCGCATTCTGTTATCACCTGAAAGGGACTAACGTTTGCAGTCTGCCACTTGTGATTTAACAAAGAAACTTTATTTGGAACTTAAACAGCATGTTTCACATCCCTATCTCTCGACTACTGAGATATACGAGCTTTCACTATGGAAGTTTTCACCACCACGCGGGCCCAGTGCGAAATAGTTAACGACTGCTAATGCAGCGGCTTTACGTGTCTTTCGAAGCACGGTAGAGCTCGAAATGATAAATTTTTGGTCACCCATTCGATAATCGGCCTTTGTGAAAGTCGCTTAACCTTAGCAATCGCAGACCGGGTGCACAATAATACAAGTAGATGGGAAATAATCCAAATTAAAAAATGTGCTCGTACGTGACGATGTATTTAAGTGCGCGCTTTTTTGAGTCTTTGTTTGTTAACCTATCAGTTATACTAATATATTTTCCGTGTCAGTATACGTCAAGGCAAGAACACATTTAACGATATTTAGTAACGATAACGACATTCACAGGGAAAATTACATATTAGTATGCCGTTTACTTATTTGTAAATCGTGTTAGACGATTACGAAATGTTAGGGCCGAAACACATAAACACGATACGACGACGTCGCGTCGTACAGTCAGCTTCAAAATTATCTGAGCGTTCAAACACACCAAAAATATCTGAACATTTGACAAAAATCAACCTTATTTAAGACGTAGAAATTCATTTTTATTTGTTGTTTGAGAACAAATGACATTGAATGAAAGTACATCTTTCACGTATTGGGCTAAGAGTGATTTTTGTCAAACGTTCAGATATTTTTGGTAGGTTTGAACGCTCAGATTATTTTGAAGCTGACTGTACCACGATGCGGCGTCGTTTCACGATGCGACGTCGCGTCGTGGAAATCTACGACAAGTATCGTAAAACTTTACGAGACGCGACATCGTAACGTGCCACGATGCACAGCACGACGTCGCGTCGTAGAAATTCACGATGCATTCCGTCATCGGCGCCACAGTTGTTATTCAAAATTCAAAGACGACGGACGATATTGAGGTCGATCATTTAATAACTCTAGTCGAGGATCGTCCCGTATTATGGGACAAAACATCAGTTCTCAATATCGTCCGTCATCTTTGAATTTTGAATAACAAACACAGTTTCTACGACGCGACGTCGTGCCGTGCATCGTGGCACGTTACGATGTCGCGTCATAAGGTTTTAAGATACTTGTCGTAGATTTCCACGACGCGACGTCGCCGTCGCATCGTGAAACGACGCCGCATCGTGGTACGACGCTACGCCGCATCATGGTACGACGCGACGTCGTATCGTATTTATGTGTTTCGGCTCTTAGAAGTAGCGTCTGACCAAAGCAAGCTGTATACTCAGACTTGCAAGTCAGCACTTTTTTAGTAACGTAATGGGTATGTTGAGGGAGGGGAGGCCTTTGCCCTGCACTGGGAAAGTCATAGCTGATATTAATAATAATAATTGGTATGGTTCGAAAGTTGGGAGTGTGCATGTATGTATAAAAAATTCAAGGATGTTCTCTGCCTTATAGTTAGTACCCCTGTAAGGGCATATAACAAGGCATTATGAGGAATACTTATGTATATATATAATATACTTACACGCCATAAATAATCTAATCCTATGAGATCAGCATCATTAAGTAAAAAACTTCGTCGTTTTATTTTAAGCTTGCCTTCTTTGGAGTTAACAGCTTTGAAGAATCTGGAAATTGATCAACCGCGTAAGCAATGGGCATAAAGTAACTTTCATTACGTTTATAAAGAGTAAATAATTTAATAATGAATAGGGCTCCTTTGGCTTACTGAGTAAGAGTAGATAGTGTTGATTAATTTCGGCGAGTTGGATTGAGCCACGATAGCATAGTTGGTAGTGCACATGACCGGGCATGTCATGGGGTGCAGGTTCGAATCCCGCTCGTGGCATTTTTTCAAGTCCTTTTTCAAATTGTAATTTGTTCGCAACAAAATTTGCGTATAACTATATTATTATATAACCATAATCATAATTTAATAAAATTTGTAACCTTTCAAAACATTTGATGCCTGCATGCGTCAATAGATTGGGCGGTAATGTCATAATATTCCTTCGAAAAAAATGTAAGTTGATGTTGGGATCTAAATCAGGTTCTTCGCCCATAAGCTTGCTGAACCATCGAAAGCACGCTTCACGATCGCCCAAATGTGCAGGCCTTTCCGCCAGACACACCCAAATTTGTTTAGCCTAGAATAAAAACAATACATGTATGAATAAAAACAAAATATGTGCGTATAGGGTAACCAAAAGTTTAACAGTAACAATTAATGAATTTCGGTCCTTACTTGTTCCGCACAGAGCCACAACTGTCCGTCTTTTAATAAAAACCTAAGGAAACTCAATCTTTCCTGAACTTGCGCCGCATGTGGATACCTTCCATCAGGCAACCAATTGTCCCAGTCTATATCACCTTCAGCTAAAAGGGGCAAAGTAATCAAATAAATTGAGATAGTATCTAGATTCAGACTAATTTATAATGAAACAAGCGAAAAAAACTTTATTAAACTTAACTTCTCTTCCTTAAGCTTACACATGAAATAAAATACCATTTTTTACAAGATCTGAGAGAGAAAATCTGAGTCTCAGCTTAGAGAGAGACATTAAGGTTTGCTTTTTCACAATGAAAGCGCGGGCGTAAACCAAAAAATTTACATTAAATAAAAATAAAAATAAACATTTGCAGTGACCAAGTTAACGCAGCTTACCAGTAATCTTATTTCTAACTCCTTCAATATAGTTAGTAAGAGAGTCAGTGACTAGAATAACGAGTGAATGCTGCGTCTGCAGACGGTCGATCAGCTCCTGCCTAGAGACGTGCGGCCGGACGCCCGTGCCGCCAGCCGCCTCGTACAAGCAACAGATCTCACGCATCATCTTCAACGCAGGCAGAACCCATTTCTCATTCGTTTTTAATTCTTCCACACACCTACGAAAATACAACAAATTGACAAAGCATTTACAATAAATGGTAACTACTTTTTCAAAAGAAAAGTTCCAACTCACTTGTCCAGCCAAAGCGTTTTCTGTGCATCACGATCTTGACTACAGCTATAATCTAATATCTTAATTAGGTTAGCTAACGCAACGTCGATTATTTCCGTGCAAACTTCATCAGAATGAGCCAAATTCCAAAATAGTACTAAAACCTGGAAATAAAAAGTTTAGATGTTATGTAGGATTAATGCATCTTAGTTAATGTTTAAAATACATTGTTGGAATTAACAAACGTTACCTTGTTCGCCATCACACCATCCTTATCGTCTTCTGCAAGTCGTCGTATGACCTCTAATAACTTGTCGCTTTGTTTCTTGGTGGAAGTGGCCCAACTCGCCTGAATATAAATTAACTTGTATTATTACTTATGTAACAATGTGAGAGACTATTATTAATCTTAGGTTATCGGTGTTTCATGCAAGTCTGTTGTTATATGTATAATTCACCTTGAAGCAATCAAAGAGGTGGTCCAGTTGGTCGGGCGTGAAGTCCCACGCGAGCTTGGCCAGCAAGTCGTGCAGGTTCTTGACGATGGCTTCGTGCTTGCCGTGCTGCGCCTTCCATATCGCGTCTAAGTCCTCTCTAGTCAGTGAGTTTTCTTTGATCATAAATCTTAACATTTTCTCTAACCTGTCTACATACTGAGGTTGGTGCAGCGAGTCGCGTAATACAATATCGACCACCTTATTTTCTCGAATCCAATTCTTAAAAGAAAACAGGACAAATTAGGCTAGCATTTTCTATTGAAATTTTGTTTACCAATAGTTGTATTGTATCGGAATAAGATTCACTTACAGTGATAACAGCAGGCGTGAGCCATTCGGGTTTCGGTTGTTGAGATATTGTACTGATAAGCTGATTGATTTCGTTAAGAGCAGACATTTTCCCATTAAAGGACGACATTTGAAGCAACCGTAAAATCATTTTCAATCTAAACATCTCCAAGGCTGCAAAGATTTCGATAACTTACTCGTGAGGAAAAAAAAGTGCTATAAATTTTTGACAGTAGATAGTACAGAAGCCTGATGTGCAGCATCAGACTATGCAAAACTGACAAATTTCTTCAATAAATGCTCAACCATATGCCTCAGACATAGAGTTCGAAGTATATCGAGAAAATTTGTCAGTTTTTGGTAGTCGTGTGTACATAATAAACAGACAAAATGAAAAACAACCACCATATGACACCAGTTATCAATGAATAATGTTCAATTAAAGACAACCATGCAAACAGCACATGATGCGCAGTGATGAGGTGAGCAGGGTGCGGTAAAATACAATGTAGCGACGCAGGGGAGGGATTGGACACAGCGCCCCTAAGCAGCTACAGGGTATCCTACCGCGCCAACTTATTGACCAGTGATGGAGTCAGCCACCGATGCTTCCTTGATCTGTTACACTTTTTATACTTAATTTATGCTTATGCTATTAAATTATTCAAGACATGATATGATCAATAAGAGATGTACACACGCCTGCACATCTGAACTTTATGTCGATGACATATGGTAGACTAGCTTTTGTTGGCGGCTTTGCTCACGTGGGCTACACGAGTAACATGTCACGTCATTTCAACATTAAGATTTTCATTTTTTTATCAGTATAAAGTCCATCCATGTGAGCTAGAATTAGTAAAAAGTTTCTGACGCAAAACAACGTAATTGATCACTCTGTATAAGTAATTTTGGTTTGTTTTGGAACCTCCTGTACAAATTGTCATGCCCTACTTAATGGATCATTTTTCAAAAATCCTAAAATTTCATAATGTCTAACCAGGCCAAATACCGAAATTTAAGGAATGACAGATTTCCATACAAACTTTTCACCCTTATTTCACCTCTTTAGGGGTGGTTTTTGGAAAAATGCAAAAATACGTCATTCTTTAATTTTATTGAAAAATCTATTTATCGAATCAATTATTAATTTTTATAGTTATTACTTTAAAAATAACGATTTTACTAAAAAAACAATTCTTCCCTTTTTTACTCTTGTAAAGAAAAATAAACAAAATTCCTGAGACACGTCATTCTTTATTTGTTTTTATTTTATTCATGTATTTTACTTCAAAACTGACGGACTTTCATACAAACTTTTAACTCCTATTTGAGCCCCTTAGGGTACTATTTCCGTAAAATCCTTTCTTAGTGGCTGGTTACGTCACTCAATTAACCTACAGTCTAAATTCTATTCATATTAGCTTTAGCGGTTTCGGCTCGGCGATGATGAATCAGTCAGGACAAGTCATTATATGTATATACATTATTTATATAAGAAATTTGACAGTTTTGGATGTTGATGTGCAGGCGTCTGTACCATAATAAAACCCAGATTCATATAAAAGTGCGAAAGAGGACAATGCACAAGTGTGGGGCGTGCTCTAACAATTGATTATACAGTTTTTGCATAACATATTACACAGAATTGCAACGTCACATTATTAACATGCTTATTATAATTTAACATATTACACAATCAAAATACTTAATTAACAAATTTTAATACATTTAATTTGATAAATATTAAATTATAACATTTTGATATACATTGAATCATTGTGAGATATTGCTAAGAGTTCAAAAAGATAAAGAGATAAAATAAGGAATTTATGGCTTTTGCATGAAATTGTTAATTTAACATGAAATAGTTTGCCCAATTTACTAGAATTTGAAGTCCACTTACATTTTAGTAAACTGTGATGCTGAGGTGTCTTCACCGACACATACTTGCAAGCGCGAATCAAACAAGAAACTGTGTCAGTCTTATTCTCACTACCACGAGCTTCCCTTTTTAGTTCGTCATCTGTCAGGCTATCTAATAAAGTTGGGATACATTCCTGAAATAAGAACAATTTCGTCTTATATGATGATTAATTCTTTGATCAGCCGTGCTTTTCTGTAACAAAAACACCGCCGAACTCGATACAGAATTCACTCAAGACGTGCCAATAACAATGGACTTTGACAGTGTTGTAATAAAGGCGAATTCATTTGCAAGCTTCGAGTGTAATTGGTGTCGAAGTGATCGCGGTTTTTGTTACAGAATCGCACGGCTGTATAGATAAAACGTTACTTTGTTTGTCTGATATATATTCCTGTATGAGGCTGGTTTCAGAGCTGTGCGGACCGCGCGTACGGGCTCCCGAAGCGGAGACACATGTGAGGCGCTTAAAACATCGTTTCACAGCGACGCGGTGTAACCCGCTCCGGGTAAAGTCCGTACAACGCCTAAGCGCCTTACAGTGTGTCTCCGCTCCGGGAGCCCGTACGTGCGGCCCGCACAGCTCTGAAACCAGCCTAACTCATCGAATTGCGATGAATCATGTGTAAAAAGTTGTAAGCCCGCCCGTGATCATTTTAAAATTGGTAAAATCTTCACGGGTACATATTTACGCTGAGGAAGCCCAGGGCGGGCCGTTGGTAGGTACTTAGCAGAAATAAAGTATGACGACTTACCAGTACAGGTAACAGATATGTAGTGACAGTGTGTGGTGTAAGAAGGTCGTGGCAAAGGCCGAGGGGTCTGAGTAACTGCCACACTGCTGCCACTCGGGTCTCCCCGCTTGTAATCAGTTCCAGAGACGATGGCTGTTCACTCCGTAAAGGTGTAGGTAACTAAATAGATATAAAAACATAAAATGTAACAATCTCACTGAAGTGTGTATAGATACATAAAAATTAGAAGCACACATACTTCACTGTTCTCTGAAATCACTGGTGCACTATCGGTTTCGTCAGTTTTTGTGCTTTTTGTTTCATCATTTTCTTTCTCGGTTATTTCTGTAGAAACTTTTTCTTCAGAATTCACGGATGCTGTCAGATCTGGCTTTTGAAAACCCATTATAGTTTCGAACCTCTCTCTAAGTTTGACAAATCCTCCAGCTTGACCAAACCTGTATAATAAATTGTTAAATTTATGAAAATCTGTTAAAATTAGAAAAACTTAATCTAAAATTGGCTACAACTACAATATGATAAGTCACGACACCATGTTTGTAATTGAATAAGGCTGGTTTCACAGTCACGCTGGCCGCTCGCGCGGGTTTAAGCGACGCGGGCCGCGAGCTAGGTGTTGCCTAGTACCGTTCCACAGTGAAAACTACCTTCGCTTACCACCCGCGCTAATTACAATTCGAACGCGGTTAGTCGGCGCGTCTCAACCGCGCGCTGTCGAGGAGTGTCTGTGTCCTAGACATGCGCAAAATACTTCACTGAAGTGTAAAGAATGATATAGTTCAATTGGACTAGATGAAGTATATCTCTCATCTAGTTCATTTAGTTCATCTAGTTCACTTGGCTCAGTACTTCAGTAGTCCCTTTGAGTCACCCTGTCATTAAGTTCAATCGCGTCATTTCATTCGTTTAGTTCAATCTGTTTCGTAGTTCTAATGATTGAAATAAGGCCTAATGTTTCATATCGTAAGACGTCAAATTGAATGCGGGCAGACTCCGACTCCGACCGGTGCAACTGTCTCGTTTCCGCACGCGCTGTTCGTAATCTATCTGTTCGCTTTACTCTGCTTCAGTGAAGTGTGAACTAAATGAAGTACTGAAGTAATTGGGAGCCGAATGAACGAGTGAAGGAGATATACTTGCTAAGTGAACTAGTCCAATTGAAGGATTCATTCATGAACGACTCATCTCTACTCATCTCTACTGTGTCCAGTGTGCGTTACACAATCACACTGATACATACTATCGCGTAACAAAAACAAATCGTCAAAATGAGTAAATTATTTATTGATACGGGACGATTGATTGATGAAGTTCGCTGTCGCCAATGGGTTAGGGTGTAGCAAAGGAGGTCAGAGACAGCCGATTTTTCGATCATGTTTTGTATAGCTCCATACTTGCAAAATTTTATTTTTAGATGATTTTGTATAGAGCTATGGAGAGAAAATTTAACTATCTTTTTTTGAAAGCTATAAGTACTTATTAATTTTCGTCATTTCGTGAAAAAAAAATTGTGTTATTTTTTGTGGCCCCCTTTTCTACACCCGGACCCGCCAATGTATATGGGACTCGTCGCATGAACTAAAGAACCTTCTATCTTGCAGAGTAATTCATCAAATGTCGTTATAGAAAGACGAAAATGCTTGAAAAATTTGTCATCATGCTCTTTTAAATCCGAGAAAGATGTAGAAAATGCACCTCTCAGTAATCTAGTACAATTATAGGGATGTGTTTGTATACGTCTTCGCCGTTGCCTTTTTTTCCATAGGTAATAAACAACTAATATGTATTATGACACCTTGTCATGACGTCATTGACACCGCGTCATACTCAACACGTTTCAGAGTTGCGCGCGGGTCATCAGCGCGCTTACGACCACCACGCGTTTGCCACCCGCGTAGCGTGATTGAAACCAGCCTAACAGGAGACCTTGTACCCTCCCCAAATTAGAGAATCTTGTAAGTCCGCCCAATTTGCTACCAGCACTATCTTATTTTTACAATAATATTATATGCATACCATATTAGAAATCGAATCTGAGATCATTAAATTTGAGACCTTAAAATTGCTTAAAATGTGTAATGCCGACTCAACAATAGCGTAACAAAGCTCTAAAAAGCTGCTTAGAATCGCAGATGTAAATGGATGTACGCATTCGCAATTGCTGTTTGCGGCTTCACGTTTGCGCATCACATTCCCGATCGAGGTCAATTTTTGTCTATAATACTGAATTTATTAAATGCTGCACTTCTTTAAACTTACACATTAATTAAATGGACCAGCCATCCTCTTGGAGTACGGTGGTCTTGTGATTTTGCAAACACTTCTGGTTCTTGTGTAGATCCCTGCCCTATAGAAGTTGAACTAGTTGTAACTGAAAGACCCTCACAAGTGCGTGATGCGTTAAATGAGTGAAATCTGAAAAGGAATTTTAATATTTAAAGTCAAATTATTTTTAAAAAGGAACTATAGATATGTTATAAAATAATTAAATTCGTACTTGTTGTTAGGGTTGAATACCATAGACAGTAAATGTAGAAATCTCGGATCATCCAATTTCATTGCACACAGCTTTACCAACTTCTCACAGTTTGATCTAACACATTGCTGAATGTTATTTTTCCAGGATGATACTGCATCATCGGTGAGGATCTTTGTAAAAGACACTGTAAGGGCATCACTATAAAACTTCTGGCATTGTAGATTGGCAAAGTCTTCTCCTGTACACAAAACAAAATAATTAAAAAAAACTGTTGATTGGGCATAGACACAACGTTTTCTATGACTATAGTTTTAGTGAACAGTACACATTGAAACGAAACACTTTGTATAGATCTAAATGCATATCTTTCATTCTAAATGCTATTAGGATAGGAAATAATCACCTTCTCCACCTACACTGCAAGGAACTCAATTAATTAAACAGGAAGTTGCCTGCTACCTTATTTTTTGGGACTTCTTACAGTCAGAGAGAAGATTGTTGTAAATGTTTCTGTCAGACTGTTAGAACTCCGAAAGGTAAAGGAAAAAAAAATTTAAATAAATAGTTAATTGCTAGATGTTTGAAGTGTTTCATTACAAGGTGTTTTGTCAACCTAACTAATATTCAAAATGTGAAAGTGTGTTTGTTTGTCGTCACTTCACAAAACTGAAAAATATAAATACACAAGAAAGATAGGTTATATACCAAATTTTACGCTCAAGAAAGTAGATAAGTTTAAAAACAATCTTATATCTAAGAAACAAGGGTTTTTCTTACCCTTAGTTGCAAGTTCTGTAGAAGCAACAAGCAAAGCTTCTAACTCCTGTTCAGGTAATACAGGAACAACCCAGCGGGAATGTGATATCTTTTCTTCTAATGCTTTTAACTTTGCCTCGGGGAATGCCATCTAAAACCATAGTTGTAGTCTCATAATAAACTCAAAAAATAGAAGAATAGAAGACAGAACATTGTGGTTATTTTATATAATCTCCTATTTTTCTCTGTTTTTATGTTAGTTCAAGAATAGAATAGAATATAATTTATTGCAATAAATCACTAGGTATCATCAGTAATATTATTGTGAGCAAAAAAATTTACTGAAAACCATTATTAATCAGCTAGGTCTAAATGTAAGCGTCCGGGTGTCGCAAAGGACGTGCACAAAAAATAAACTCTATTTTTTTTCACAAAATGACGAAAATCATAGCTATCAAAGAGACAAATTTTTCAAAAGAAGTGAAAAATAAATTTGTAAACAAGGACTTAACAATTCTGTTTTCAGATTTAGTATTTTTTATTTAAAATTTTTTGAGTAAATATATTATAAAAATGAGAATATCTCGAAAACGGAGCGTCGTAGCAAAAATGTAACGAAATTTTTCACTCCCTAGAGTACCGCGGAGGTACCCGGGAGACACCTAATGTACTCGTCTAAAATGGGCAAGCTTGAGTTTTTTTAATTCTTCATAGGCAATTTTTAATATAAAATTTTGGGGAAACGTCTTTACGGCAATGGAATAAAATTAAAAAGGCATTGCAGAACTTCAAAATTAGGTGGTACATGGGTGAATACCATGTACCTCCATAATATTTTAAAACCTCCGCCGCTCTATTCTGACGCTCGGAATCAAATTGAGAAACTAGGTGCACGCCTGGCTGTTCCCGCTGCCACCGTATTGCATAGAACCCCCTCCCTCCCCTAAGGTTTTTGGAAGGAATTTTTGCTTCTGCCCTTCTCCGGCGCTGCGGGATGAACAGCCCTATAGCCCTTGCGTATGTAATCGCAGGCACACTTACTGGCCTGCGCAGCTTCGGCTTTAGCCTCAACTGCTAACCTCTTAAGGTGCCTACAATTATCTACGGCAGGCTAGGGCTGTTCCCCCTCCACGCCTCCGGCTTTTGAATTGCACTCTAGCGTAGGGCAGACTAGTATCAGGTGGAAAGTAGGCTGAATCGATTTTGTAAAATCATTTCATTGGCCTACGCAGCTTCGGTTTTTTCGCCCATTTGACTAGCCTCAGCCGCTACGGCTCTTAATGGCTCCGCACACTTGGCGACAGTCGCAGAGTCGCGACGACAAGCTAGGGGAGTCGCAAAACTGACGCTCACAACTGTCGCACGACTGTCGTCGTGTGTGCGCGTGCTCTACGCGACTAGACGCGGTGACTAGACGCAGCGACAGTCGTCCAGTGTGCCAAACCATTTAAGGTGCCTATGATTACCTAAATACATAGTTACGATAAAAAAAAATCCGATTAGCGGAATGAGGGAGGGTTTTAGAGACAAAAATATGGGGAAAAAGTTAATCCGTAGGGTACGTGTGGGGGGACACGACTAGAACATAAAATTAGGGGGTTAACAAGAGAAATAAAATCCGACCGAAATTTGTGCTAATTATATTTGAAAACTTATATAAGCATGAGTCCTCGCGTAGTACACGTCCACCCCTCGACATTCGTCCGGCACTTTCAACATCATCGTCGTCGTGTAATTGAAAGCCTTTAAAAACGTCTATCATGAGGGAGGGTTTTAGAGAAAAAAAAATGTGGGGAAAAAGTTGATCCATGGGGTGCCCCCCACACCACCAACAACCAAATCACAAAATTAGGGAGGTTATCAAGAGAAAAATTTTTGCTTAAATTTTTTTTATGTCCTGCGCCGCACCTCCTTTGTTACACCCTAACCGCTAGGTTTAATCATGTTTATTCATCTTCATTTTTGCTCTATTTATTATAGACTAACTGTTAATATACTTTTTTAAATTTCAACAAAATTTTAGGTTTAAAAAAGTATGTACTGTAAGCCTGCACGTTAACCTATCCAAATCTGTCAAATTTCTCTAACACGTTTTCTACCATATGCCTAAAAAATAAGGTTCTAAGTCTATTGAGGAAAGACAGTTTGTGGTAGTCTGATGTGCAGGCATGTGCATGTTATAGATCGCGCCAAACTTCTAGTCCCCTCTGAAGTTGCTTCGCGCAGCTGTAGAGTCAGGCCTTGCCGCTCGTCCCTGCCTTCGTCCTACTGCCGCCTATTTTTTACTACTGCGACGCGAATCATCACGATAGCATGTTTCTATACAAGCTTTTGGGTGGTGGCCTTGATTGCTCTAATCTACTCGAACAAATTAACATCAATGCACCCAAAAAACTACCTCGAGTTAGCAGATTTAACATATTCGTGCCAAAATCAGTGAAGAGTAATCTGGGCTACCAGTTAGTCAGTCCACGTTAAACAGGATCCAAAAGCAATACAACACCCTTGCTCGCCCTAATGATTTGGAAGATTTGGACATTTTTCACCTCAATGCACGTAAATACAAGGAAAATGTCAAAGTTATTGGTCGTCACGTGAACCTCCTTTAGTACCTTTAGTATTTTTAGTATCTATAGTTTTAATGTATTTAATATTTTATTAGATTTTAGATTAATTAGATTAGCTTTATTAATGATTTAATAAGTCCACAACGCATGCTGTGGCTGTCTTTAATTGAAAACTATGCTTAGATAAGGCTAATGTTTGTAACAGTATCATTGTTTTTGCTAGTATATGTTTTTGTTGACTGTCCAAATAATAAATAAATAAATAAATAAATAAATAAATCACGCCAATTTCAGAGGGGACTAGAAGTTTGGCGCGATCTGTACCTATTTATATATTATATTGTATTATATAAGGTCACATTTGATCAACTGCAAATATTTTATTAAATTCAACAACATATATAAACTATTTTTATGAAAAAACCTTAAATTTTTAAACGGTAGTTTTCAAGAAAAACGCTATAAGACATTTAGATTAAAATGTAAAATAAAGCACTATCGGTAGTTTTAATTCAGAGGAGCCGAAACAGAGAGGCCGCAATGCCTTTACCGCTTACACATGCCCGTAGTTTTATTCAAAGGAGACGACAGAGGGGCCACTCTTAAAAATATTAAAATTTTTGTGTCAGGAAAAGTAAAAAAAAACTAGCCTGAACTTTTTTTTAATGCTAGGACCTTATTTCTCTGATATAATTAGATGTTTTGTCAAAATATTTGCAGTTGATCAAATGTTACCTTATATATATATTGTAAACTTCATACATATTTGATTTAATTAAAATACTAAATTTTTTTAAAGTTTTGAAACACTACATATAGCAACTATTGACTATTATTAAATCAACGGGATGGGGTCCTCTTAAATGTACTAACATTGGTTTAAACTTATTTATCTTGCATTATGATTATAATCATAAAACAATTAAAGAGTTCAACCAAGATATATCACTACATAGTATAAAACAAAGTCACTTCCCGCTGTCTGTCTGTCCCTGTGTATGTATGCTGTAGATCTTTAAAATTATGCAACGGATTTTGATGCATTTTTTTATAGATAAAGAGTGATTTAAGAGGAATGTTTATATGTATAAATACATGCATTTAGTATCAGCATTGCACCCATGAGAAGCCGGTGCGGGTTGCTAGTAGTTGATAAATAACACCTCCACACATCACAGTGTGCCATGTAGAATAGAATAGAATAGAATACAATTCATTTACACAAAAATAGACATATAAAAATAATATTAACAGTTTAAGGAGTTTTACAAAGGGCGGCCTTATCACTAAAAGTGATTTCTTCCAGGCTACCTATGGAGAGCCATGTAATGAAATTTTTAAAATGAACCTATGTAAAGCATAGGCTTTACATCATAGGATAATCTTAATGTCTCATTCACAGACAAACAAATACCTACTTGAAATTGTCAAATATTACCTATAATCTTTAAGCTTCTTTTAAGAATAAGTAAAAAGTAAGAAAGAATGACTTACCTCCCCGGGCATTTGATCTTGTTCTTTCATTGATATTGTCATTATTTTACTGTAGAATTATTCATGGCCTCCCTGAAAACTTATGTTATCAAAAACTAGAAAATACATGATAAAGTATTGACAAAAAAAAATCAATTTTTAGCTTTGCTGGAATGAATTTTGACATCATAGACAAAAGAATAATTTATTGATGTGAATTATAATTTTTGAAGTCTCATTGCTTTTTTTTTGTAATTGGTAGAGGTAGAGGCACTTATTTAAATAATAGCTTTTATCAGCAACCAAAAAAGTTAAAAGTAAAGGAACCAATCCTGTTCCAAAAACGGATTAAGTTTTACTTAACTTCTTATGTAATTTCGTAACGTTTTCAGAGGCTATTTGTTATTTATGTGCTTACTATTCAATAGGGACCGAAAATTATTTATGCCGGTAGGTAGGTAGCCCTACCACAAGATGTAAAAAATAATAGCCCGTAGCGAGCGATCAGCCGGCGCTACAAAATGGCGTCATTTTCCTAAACAAGACGAAGTAAAAAATACAGCATTCTAAGTTATAGCAAAGACGGAACATAATAATTTACAAATTAGTTATTTAATAGACTTACCTTTACCCACAACATAAATCCAAATTACAGACAAATCTTCGAACTAAATCACAAATAGAAATCACTACACCTTTTTGACGTAAGGAACGAAAATAGATAGATGAAAAATATCTATCAAAAGTTACCATATCAAAAATGGGGGTAGTTAGGTACTTTTTAATGTAGACTGCTATTGCTGCTACAGTCACTTTATTGGCACGTGATATAGTCGTGTGTGATGTGTATGAAGGATAATGACTTAGAGCATAAAGGCCCCAGTACACAATGGCCCATCGTGGGCCATGCTTCGCAAAGCACCACTTGTAGGCCACGATCACTTGGTGTTCACACAATGGCCCATCCATTGCTCATTGCCGCCCGCCGAAGCACTTGCGACGGACGTGGAAGCTATTACGGCCGCGGCTATTTGTTTATATACGGCTTTCGAATATTACAGAAGCGTGTACCGCCACAAAGTTATTAAAAAAAAATAGTAATAAGTATATGAATTTTCTTGAAAATGAATATTCAAGAAAAATAAATAATGACTAACAAATTAATGAATACTGCTAGAATGAAAAATGTGAAGTTAAATTGATCGATTGGTTATTGAATTATATTACTTATATTATATTATTGAATATTAATTGAACTTCACTTGGTGTACTATCCCAACACTGGTATTTATTTGTAATGAAATGACCTTGTAACGAAGTAGGTATATTTTATTGTATGTTTTAAAATTATGATGTGTGGTATGCGGGAGGTTATTGGGATAAACCTGATCTAACATATAAAATAGAATCACAAAAATAATTTTAGTATATTAAGATAACTTAATATACTTACTACAATTACTATATTTATTTATACTTTATGTTTTACTATAATGTATATTTATTTATAATCCATCAGTATTATTTAACATAGTCACATAATTTCATACGCTTTTACAAAGTCACGTCTTCGATTTTAAATGAACATACGCAACAAAAAAGTGCACTATCCCGGCCAGCGGTCGGTGACGAACTAAACAATGGGCCATTGTGTGAACGCCACAAGCCATGCTACGCCACGATTCTTTTGAAGTGTGCCCGAAAAACCGACAACTGGCCGATTGCGCGCCATCATGGCCAATTGTCCGCCACTGTAGACCATTGCCCCGTGTACACAATGGCGATGGCCTGTAGTGGGCCAGCATACGCCATTGTGTACACGGGGCATTAATCCAAATGGAGACGCCGTGCGCACTAATTTCCATGAAAAAAAGTCTGTCATTTTCTGCGGGGGACGAGGTAACGCACACAAATACGATACGAATGACGTCGCTAAATTCTCTTTGGACGTCCCTACACACTACGCACTACAAAATTATTAAACACTAGCATAAACTAGACGCACACTAATAAATTCACACCCAGGGATAACCTGTCCGTACACGAGTCTGACGGCAACTATATGTAAACGTCGATAGTGCTTGACACTATCGATTAAATTTGTCGATGCGAATAATAATGACATAGCCCGAAAAGTTGCTAAGCTCAAGTACCCCACATCGCTCGCAGGACTGATGGCCGCTGGGGCGGAACAGTCCCCGAGTGGTGACCGCGTACCGGAAAGCGCAGTGTCAGCAGGCCTCCAACAAGGTAGACCGACGATCTGGTAAAAGTCGCGGGAAGCCGCTGGATGCGGGCTGCACAAAACCGGTCGTATTGGAGATCCTTGGGGGAGACCTTTGTCCAGTAGTGGACGCCTTTTGGCTGAGATGATGATGATGATGAAATGTTTTTTTGTTTAAATCAGGATCTTCAGTATGGTTAATTAAGGTAGACACTTTGCTTTTCTTTATCGTTAAAATCGACAGTTATTAATTAGGATAAGTCAAAATCTGCAAAATATACCTATATAATTTTATTCAATTCCAAGGAGAATTGTTGTTTTTTAAAAATGCTGTAATCTAATTTTTTTATTATGGAAAAATAGTTAACTACCTATCTAACCGAGACTCTCAAACAAGAGTATCCGAAAAACTGAACAACATTTATAGTACTTTCATGGTTCCATAAAGCAGATCAATTATTTTTTGTAGGTAACGTAGGGTCTTAATTTTTCAGATTTTCAAATGCAATTTTTCGAGAGATTTTTTCTATTTTTATATAAGTTTTCAAATAAGGCTGAATTTAAAAGCAACAGACTTAAATTAAAACAAACATATCAATATTCAGGTATGTACCGAACTCCAGAATAATATCATACAAACGAACAGCGAAATATACTACCTAATGCTGTCAAGGTTTATAATAAACTGTCTTCTGAGGTTAAATCTTTGAATGATGCAAAGTTCTTTAATGCATTAAAGCTACTCGAAATGTCCATATAGTTTAAAAAAATTAATGTTATAGTTTTAAGTAAATTCTATGGTGTAGGTGTTGTTATTTTTGTCAGAAATTAACTATTATTTTGCTGCTTATAATGTTGTATATATTTAATAGGTTTTTTAGTTTGATTCGGAACGCCCCATCTTGATAATAATTTGTTCGATCAATTTCCATGCAATTTAATTCCAATGTGGCGCTATTATCCCTTTTAAGAGTGCCATTTGAATTTTTTAGATTTGTGATTGGAAATTGATTATTACAATTGTGTTTCAAGAGTAACCCTACGGGTCCCGGATGCGAGTCAAGTAGCACAAAACCGGTCGTTATTGAGATCTTTGGGGGATGCCTTTGTCTAGCAGTGGATGTCTTTAAGTTGAGATGATGATAATGATGAATTACATCGACGCAGGTGTATGTTTATTATCTTCTTGAAACTATTTTATAATTGATAGTATATTTTGATCTCTTGCCAATATCGATTATCGATTAATGTGCACATCCCTAAATTAGATAATAAATAAATGAATGAATAAATGAAGGGATATAGTAGTCTTTGGAAGAAATTATGTGAGTCTTGTGAGAGGACTTCTTGGCGGGAAACTGAAGAGTCATGTCTGCAGTTTTGTTTTATTTTCTAAAATTTGTGTTATGTCGAATATTAATGTGAAATAATGGTGGATTATTAACCGTTAAGTGTTCGTGAGTGTGCATGAGTGCATGAGTGTTGGCAAATGAAACAAAACAGTGCAACGTCACTTTTCAATTTCCTCAAGAAGACCGCCCTAGGACTTAGTGAAGCCCCACATCTTTACTGAGATACTTAAGGAGTTAGGGGTATATAATTTCTATTATCATTCATCATCATCAATATCATCATACAGGAAAGAAATATTGTTTATTTATGTATTACTTGTATGAAAAATTACTTTGACACTGGCTAAATGTGCTATTTGCACGAAGCCATCAACTAAAGGAAAAAAAAAGTCTTTGGATGGAAGGGACTTCTTGGCGGTAGGCTTCTTGGCGGGAAAGTGAAGAGTCATGTCTGTGATTTTGTTTTATTTTCTAAAATTTGTGTTATGTCGAATATTATTGGGAAATAATGGCAGAAAATTATTCGTTAAGTGTCCGTGAGTGTGCTTGAGTGTTGGCAAATGAAACAAAACAGTGCAACGTCACTTTTAAAATTCTCTCAGGAAGTCCGCCCGACGACTTAGTAAAGCCCCACATCTTTATTGAGATACTCGAGAGGTTGGGGGGTATATCATTTCTCATTTCTATTATCATACATCATCATCGTATGATGATGAATGATAATAGAAATATTTATTTATTTTTTATTTCTTTCCTGTATAGGAAAGAAATAAAAAATAAATAAATAAAAAAATAAATAAATCTTAGCATCCTTTTTGCTAGATTCTGACTTGTGAAAGCATCCTTAGATGGCATAAATCGTCATTATAAACAAAAATTGCGGAGCTGCTTACGACACGACGTGACCTTGGATACTAGGGTAGATTCGCGTTTTGGATTTTTTCTGATTTATTTTGAAGCCTTTTTGTAAATTAATCTGAAATGCGTGCAAAGTTTCAAAAATCGAAAGAAGTACTATTAAGTAAGATCTGCTTAACAAAGGCACTCTTTTTTAATCAAGAATTTAGATAATATTTGATCTCAAAAAATAATAAGAGAAATGGTAATGACGTTAGGCTAATGGCAATGATTTTTTGAGGATGGTAATGATTAGGAATGCTTGGTAATGACGAGCTTTTACGGCAAAAATAATAATTAAGTACCTGATACCTATTTTAGAAGACATACCTATGTATTTTTTTCAAATATAAGTAGTTGCTAACTTGTAAATAAAACACTTACTTATAAATTTGTAAAGTTTAATAACACAAAAATTAAAATTTAACAAATCTCGTAATAAACACAATCTCGGTCTTTAATTTAACTATGCTATCATGGCTCAATCCAACTCGCCGAAATTAATCTACTCTTATGGCAAGTATTAAGTTGTTAAGTAGGTAACTAAATTTTAACTTAACTTTAAGTGATTAATTGCATGTAAACACAGAATTTAGTAGCAAGTTGCAAGTTAAAATTTAGCTAACAACTAAACAAGATATTTAGAATTTTGTCTATTTTTCGGTTAAGTTGGTGGGCGGGGCTTGTCACTTGACACGTTTGGACTGGCACAATATTAGTTAAATGCAGAAGTGTAGTGAGCGACGCGCTCGGGTTAAATTTTATTGTTCGTATTCAATTATTGATTATTGTATTAAACATATTTACTCGATTTAGAAACTCTACAAAAATGAGATAGACTGCGAAAACTATTGCCAGTATTGAGAAAATATATTGTAATATGTAATTTTAATTTTGCATCTAATGCACATCGCATTACAGTATCTTTTTTCTGTATTTCGTTTTCCACTTTAGATAACAAGTAAATAAAAGAGTCTTCTGCCATGCGTGACGCATTAAAATATACTTGTTATTAAATCTTCATTCGCTAGCTCCTCGAACAAAGTGGCACTTGATCCTTGGCCATACTGATCTCTTCTATTTATTCAATTTCTCACCCAGTTTTTTGGGTATGGTTATTTCCCTAATTATTTCATCTTTGACTTCATAACAAATTTAGCACAGAATTTACGACTTCATTACGTGGTTGATCGTCCATCTTGAGTGAACTAAGCAAACTAATTACTTAAATACGTATGGACATATACTTAAATATAAGCCACATAAAATTAAGTTTAAATTTAGTTACCTACTTAACAACTTAAAACGTGTAAATCAGCAAATTCTCTGTAAGCCCTATTCAATGTCGACAACTACGTCATCAACATCCGATCTAAATATTTTTACAAATATTGAAAGATCAGTTAAGAATTAGGCAAGCTATATTTATGATTACATATACATATAATTTTACGCAAATAGTGTGGTAGTGCACCTGACCCGGCATGTCATGGGTTGCGAATTCCCTTCGTGGAAATTTTTTCAGCACTGTCTTTTTTCACATATCTAATAGTTTCAATAGTAAGTAGGTGGAGCTCGATGGCGCAGTGGTTAACGCGCCCGGTCTGCGAGTGCTGAGGTTAAGCAACATTCGCAAAGGCCGGTCATCGGATGGGTGACCAAAAATTATTATCTCGAGCTCCTCCGTGCTTCGTAAGGCACGTTAAGCCGTTGGTCCCGGCTGCATTAGCAGTCGTTAACAACCACCAATCCGCACTGGGCCCGCGTGGTGGTTTATGGCCCGTTCTCCCTATCCATCCATAGGGAAGGCTCGTGCCCCAGCAGTGGGGACGTAAATGAGCTGATGATGAATAGTTTCAATATGTAGTACTATGTAATATTGAAGTTTCATTTTTGAAAACGGCAACTACCTGAAATAAAATATTATTTTGTATGATGTATTTTTAAAGTTAAAATATGTTTAGAGTATGTATGCATAAACCCACGACCATTATTCCTTAAAAGGTGGTTAGAGATTATCATATCCTATCCAAGCCATGGTTTGGATCAATGTCCACTTTTAGCAAATAGAGCGACCTTGTTGTTAATTATGCAAAGGAAGTGTCAGGATGCTGGCCAATCGCCTTTTTTGATGCACTGGTGCATAATCTCGATTTACCACTTACGAATGCTGACAAGAAAAGCTTGCTATTATAATACTATAATCCAGACAAGCACGGATAATTTAATATTTTGAGCAAATTAAAATAAAGATAACGCACAAAAAAACCCATTCAACTTCCAGCTGGTATTTCGGTTATTTTAAAGCATGAAAGCAAACAACGTTTTAAGTAAAATAGAAAAAATTGCTACTAATAAGAAATTTTGAAACTTTGAATTCATCATTCCCATTAACATAACGTCATTACCATCAACACAAATCAAACGGTAATGATGATGATGGTAATGACAAACGTAGTCTTTTTTTTGAACAAATCGTGAATTCTTAGCGCTACTATTTTGTGACCGCCTTTTTGAGAATTTGTCCTGGGAGTCACAATAAGTTCTAATGCTAACAATTATACTTAATTTATAATTACCTAGAAAACGTATTTACCGGTAATGATGGAAATACGTGACAACCATTTCCTAGACATATGATTTGTTACAAAAAAAGTATTTAAAGAGCACTCACCGTGACGTGCGCTGTGGTACATTTCGTGCAAGCGACTGAGGAGAGTGGTGTGCACGGGGACAGTAAGATACATCACGTAGATCTTTCAAGAAAGTAAATTTGACGCTAGCGCGATGGTAATTAAATAGATAGTAAATTAATCTGAAATGCGTGCAAAGTTTCAAAAATCGAAAGAAGTACTATTAAGTAAGATCTGCTTAACAAAGGCACTCTTTTTTAATCAAGAATTTAGATAATATTTGATCTCAAAAAATAATAAGAGAAATGGTAATGACGTTAGGCTAATGGCAATGATTTTTTGAGGATGGTAATGATTAGGAATGCTTGGTAATGACGAGCTTTTACGGCAAAAATAATAATTAAGTACCTGATACCTATTTTAGAAGACATACCTATGTATTTTTTTCAAATATAAGTAGTTGCTAACTTGTAAATAAAACACTTACTTATAAATTTGTAAAGTTTAATAACACAAAAATTAAAATTTAACAAATCTCGTAATAAACACAATCTCGGTCTTTAATTTAACTATGCTATCATGGCTCAATCCAACTCGCCGAAATTAATCTACTCTTATGGCAAGTATTAAGTTGTTAAGTAGGTAACTAAATTTTAACTTAACTTTAAGTGATTAATTGCATGTAAACACAGAATTTAGTAGCAAGTTGCAAGTTAAAATTTAGCTAACAACTAAACAAGATATTTAGAATTTTGTCTATTTTTCGGTTAAGTTGGTGGGCGGGGCTTGTCACTTGACACGTTTGGACTGGCACAATATTAGTTAAATGCAGAAGTGTAGTGAGCGACGCGCTCGGGTTAAATTTTATTGTTCGTATTCAATTATTGATTATTGTATTAAACATATTTACTCGATTTAGAAACTCTACAAAAATGAGATAGACTGCGAAAACTATTGCCAGTATTGAGAAAATATATTGTAATATGTAATTTTAATTTTGCATCTAATGCACATCGCATTACAGTATCTTTTTTCTGTATTTCGTTTTCCACTTTAGATAACAAGTAAATAAAAGAGTCTTCTGCCATGCGTGACGCATTAAAATATACTTGTTATTAAATCTTCATTCGCTAGCTCCTCGAACAAAGTGGCACTTGATCCTTGGCCATACTGATCTCTTCTATTTATTCAATTTCTCACCCAGTTTTTTGGGTATGGTTATTTCCCTAATTATTTCATCTTTGACTTCATAACAAATTTAGCACAGAATTTACGACTTCATTACGTGGTTGATCGTCCATCTTGAGTGAACTAAGCAAACTAATTACTTAAATACGTATGGACATATACTTAAATATAAGCCACATAAAATTAAGTTTAAATTTAGTTACCTACTTAACAACTTAAAACGTGTAAATCAGCAAATTCTCTGTAAGCCCTATTCAATGTCGACAACTACGTCATCAACATCCGATCTAAATATTTTTACAAATATTGAAAGATCAGTTAAGAATTAGGCAAGCTATATTTATGATTACATATACATATAATTTTACGCAAATAGTGTGGTAGTGCACCTGACCCGGCATGTCATGGGTTGCGAATTCCCTTCGTGGAAATTTTTTCAGCACTGTCTTTTTTCACATATCTAATAGTTTCAATAGTAAGTAGGTGGAGCTCGATGGCGCAGTGGTTAACGCGCCCGGTCTGCGAGTGCTGAGGTTAAGCAACATTCGCAAAGGCCGGTCATCGGATGGGTGACCAAAAATTATTATCTCGAGCTCCTCCGTGCTTCGTAAGGCACGTTAAGCCGTTGGTCCCGGCTGCATTAGCAGTCGTTAACAACCACCAATCCGCACTGGGCCCGCGTGGTGGTTTATGGCCCGTTCTCCCTATCCATCCATAGGGAAGGCTCGTGCCCCAGCAGTGGGGACGTAAATGAGCTGATGATGAATAGTTTCAATATGTAGTACTATGTAATATTGAAGTTTCATTTTTGAAAACGGCAACTACCTGAAATAAAATATTATTTTGTATGATGTATTTTTAAAGTTAAAATATGTTTAGAGTATGTATGCATAAACCCACGACCATTATTCCTTAAAAGGTGGTTAGAGATTATCATATCCTATCCAAGCCATGGTTTGGATCAATGTCCACTTTTAGCAAATAGAGCGACCTTGTTGTTAATTATGCAAAGGAAGTGTCAGGATGCTGGCCAATCGCCTTTTTTGATGCACTGGTGCATAATCTCGATTTACCACTTACGAATGCTGACAAGAAAAGCTTGCTATTATAATACTATAATCCAGACAAGCACGGATAATTTAATATTTTGAGCAAATTAAAATAAAGATAACGCACAAAAAAACCCATTCAACTTCCAGCTGGTATTTCGGTTATTTTAAAGCATGAAAGCAAACAACGTTTTAAGTAAAATAGAAAAAATTGCTACTAATAAGAAATTTTGAAACTTTGAATTCATCATTCCCATTAACATAACGTCATTACCATCAACACAAATCAAACGGTAATGATGATGATGGTAATGACAAACGTAGTCTTTTTTTTGAACAAATCGTGAATTCTTAGCGCTACTATTTTGTGACCGCCTTTTTGAGAATTTGTCCTGGGAGTCACAATAAGTTCTAATGCTAACAATTATACTTAATTTATAATTACCTAGAAAACGTATTTACCGGTAATGATGGAAATACGTGACAACCATTTCCTAGACATATGATTTGTTACAAAAAAAGTATTTAAAGAGCACTCACCGTGACGTGCGCTGTGGTACATTTCGTGCAAGCGACTGAGGAGAGTGGTGTGCACGGGGACAGTAAGATACATCACGTAGATCTTTCAAGAAAGTAAATTTGACGCTAGCGCGATGGTAATGACGAATTTCTGTTACAAACTTTTGAAATTTCGTTTTGACTATTATGCTGTTCTGAATTATAAACGCTATTTATTATGTTGTTAACGGTAAAATACAGATTACTAAACGTTTGAAAAAATCGGGTTTGGCGATCATAATTATTGAAATATATATTTTAAAAGTTTTGTGCACATATATTTTCTTTAGATGATAATGATGTTTTACTCAGTTTTAATTAAATTAGAAAATGAGTTTTTAGAACACAAGGTTCGTAACTGTGTCACCTTACGTTAAATTATGTTTAAAACCTCGCTTAAACAATAAAAGTAACTGAAAAATGAGATAGAATTTCTAATCATCTAGAAATAGTTTTTTTCCATGTTTCGCGAAATGACCCACTAGCGAGCCGTTCGGCCAACCAAGCCACATATGGCTTGGTTAAACTTGCCTCAATCGCCGTGCGCGTACTCGGCTTCTAGGCGTTATTATTTTAAGTTTGACACTGGCTAAATGTGCTAATCGCAGGAAGCCATCAACTATAGGAAAAAAAAATGAATGAATATTTGTTTATTGATAATCTGTCAGATCAGATTTCAGGTTATTAATTATTTTAAAAGATATTATAATACTCTTTGATTTAAAGGTAACTAAAACCGGTAGACATATGTTTATCTTTCTTTTTAATGTAGTTTAATGACGTCTTCCGTTCGTTCGTAACACGTTCGTAGTACGTAATAGGTATTCTCATAAACTTTTTGTTAAAGGTTCATGGGTATTCTATGAATTCTTAAATCATACTTTCTTGGTTCTTAAATGATGACCAGTTTGCTATATTAACTGAGATAATACTGAAGTTTAACATGAATCCCAAAAGTCCTGAAGCGAGAAATCGTGATGACAAGCCATTTGAGGGAATGGTCATAGCAAACTTGGACTTGCTAGATTCATTGGAAGGCCGTAGTGCTTGCCCGAAATGTGGAAAGTCAAGAATGTATTTTTGTTATACATGTTTCGTCCCGATTTCACAGTTGGAAGGTTGCATACCAATATCTAAAGTAAGTGAGCTATTTCTTTGTCTGCCATTTGTTGTGTAAACATTCTGTTTTTATTATCACTGGACATTTTGCATCTGAAAATTTAAAAACTACTTTTTTTTCTTAGATAAAGTAGTTTTTAAATAAACTTATCTTAATTTGTTTCAGTTACCTGTTAAAGTAGATATTATAAAACATAGAAGAGAAATTGATGGAAAGAGCACAGCTGCTCATGCAGCAGTATTAGCTCCTGATGATGTCAATGTTTATACATACCCAAATGTACCACATTATGAATTGAATGGTAGAACAGTTCTACTTTACCCTGGTAGAGAAGCAAAAAGTGTACGTGAATTATTCACTGGCAAACAGAATGGCATATCATATACTGAAAGTATTCTTTCTGAATTGCCACATGGCTATAATGTAGGCACACTTATGACTAAAATAGTAGGTGAGCACATAGTCGAAGATATATACCATGTTCATAGAATACCCATAGATCGTGTTGTGTTAATAGACAGTACTTGGAACCAAAGTAGAGGAATCTTTGCTGATGAAAGATTGCAGAAACTGCCTCAGATTGTGCTGCAAAACAGGCCCTCTCAGTTTTGGCGCCACCAGAAGGGAAGTCCTCGTTGGTACTTGTCTACTGTAGAAGCCTTGCATCAACTAATGTTAGAGTTGCATTTGTGTGCATGGGGGCGTAGTGTAAATTATAATAATTACTTAACAATGCACTACCCAATTCATGATTCCAATAACACTCATCCTCAGTGTACCCCTTATAATGGCCAATATGATAATTTGTTGTATTTTTTCAAATACATGTATGAAAAACTCCACTCACTCTACAGACATGAAGATTTGCTTTCATATCAGAGACCTGATTTAATATAGAAATTTTATACTACAATGTGTTTTAATCAAAAGTAATATAAAAGATGTAGCTATTTATTTGTAAGTAATCTGTTTAAAAATAATTTAACTCAATTGAAATATTTAAAGTTAAAAACATGAAGAATTTATAACAGTAGTAGATCTTACACATAAAAGTCAAAATAATAGTTTAATAGATTTATTTCTGCTTAGATACAAAATAATTATATTGATAGACTACATAATATTATACAATATCAATAAACATTACATCACTATAGTGAAAATTACATGTACTTACATAATGTGCCTAACATTGAAAGTATAGGCAAACAAAGCTACTAATTATAAAACAACAAAGCTAGTACTTTCCTTCAAAATAATAAAAAGTAAATATCATATTAAATTTAAAGTTGAAAGCCAATTATACATATAAATGCAATTAAATTAAGAGTAAACACATATGCATAAGTTAAATATTGTTAAATGACATCAATCAGATAGTCACCTTATTTGTACATAACAACTACATCATTACTAAAATAGGAAATACCTATAAATATTTAAAACTAAGAATTGCTGTTTGTACATATTATAAATATCATGTTAGCTATATTATAAATATCATGTTAGATTTTAATCTTAATACTAGCAACAGCAATCCAGCAAAATCCACTTAATAGACCTGTTCACGACAATTAAAAATAAACTTTAAATTCAAGAGAAAGTCCTAAAATAGCATGTAACTTCATGCTATGAACTATTTACTACAATTTGCGTAAGTCTAACACAAAAACACTGCCATCACTAGCACTAGCACCTACTTTAGTGCCTCGTGAATTCCAGCATACTTCGAAAATTCCACCTGTACCCTTATATGAGTGCACTAGTCCTCCTGTCTGTGTTGACCAAATGTGTACGCACTTGTCAAATGACCCACTGGCCAAAAATTTGCCATCGGGAGAAAAGGCAACACTGTAGACTGGTTCTGTGTGTTTGGTCAATGTGTGAATGCATGCTCCTCTCTCTACATCCCATAGACGCACAGTGGAATCAAAAGATGCACTTGCCAAAATCAAATTCATATTTGGATTTTGTGTTCCAGGTCCAGTGGGTGACCATTTTATTGTATAGATCTCTTTAGAATGAGCTTGTAGATCATGAACACAGGTGTCCTGTTTCATTGACCATATTTTTAGTGTCATATCATCTGAGCATGATGCCAACAACTGTCCTTGTGGGTCCCATTTTATAGCATTGACTTCATTCTGGAAAGTCATAAAGTTATATTATTTGCTGTACCTAATTTTTTTTTAAAATTTGATGGTTGTAAAATTTAATTAGTGTTACCACAGAATACATAATATGGTGTTGCTGAAAAGCGTACAGTTAAATGCAAAAATCTCTAACCAATAGTTAAACTAAAAGTGCTAAAAGGAGACTTGATAGTTTCTAAATAAAAATAATTATATTCTTACTGTGTGGCCTTGGAAGCTCTTTATGGGTTTGTCAGCATTAAGTTTGCACACATGAATGCATTGATCAGTAGAGCATGATGCAAAGGAAGTGTTGGTCTGCCAGTCAACATCGAGAGCTGGTGCATGATGAAAAGAAAATTGTTGTGTGCATTGCCCAGTGGCGGCATCCCATATTATTGTTGTTTTGTCAACCTGGAATCACAAAAATTTTTGTTGGAAACAGAACATGAACAAAACAGATTAAATATTGAGTGGTCACTCTTAGTTGTCTGCCTCACTAACATTGGGTGTTTGTGGTGACGAATCAGAACAGTTTAATAAAAAGAGCTCAAAAAATTGTTTAGAAATTAAAAAAACTGCACTACTTATCTCTAGTAGCAACTAATGGAAAGACAAATGTACTATTAAAATATTAAAAAAAGACAAGTGTTCAAAAAAATTCCATGAGGGATTCGAAACCACACCCTCACCATCCTCAATATTTTTACAAATATTAAAGATTAGTGAAGAATTAGGCATGCTATAAATGTATAATGTACTTATTTAATATTAAATTTTGGATCCTTACCCCAGCACTCAAAATGTAATTGCCTCGTTTGTTCCATTTTAAAGCAAATATAGGACCTTTGTGCTGTCCCAGTGTCGATGCTAGTGTCCCATCAGTAGTCCAAATGCGAGCATAGCCATCATATGAGCCAGTAGCCAGAAGGTTGCCATCGCACTAAAAGGTAGAATCTGAACATTAGACAAAAGTTTTTCAAAACTAAATGTAATGAATTTAACAGCAAATTAATGAAATTGTATTTATGACTAACATTCCAGTCTAAGGATGTGACATCTTTGTTGCTGGGTACTTCAGCTCCTCCTTTTTGAATGCAGTGTCTTAATACTAGCTGGTTAGGTGTAGTGGCTGGATTATCAGACATGTCCCATATCCTGTAACACAATCAGAAAGTTATGCTATCAAGTAACTTTGGCATGAGAAATAATTTTTTAAATGATAAAATGCCCACCTAGCAGTACTATCACCAGAACCACTTGCAAGAAGATCTGTACTGGGATTCCAAGCACAAATGAATACTTCAGACTCGTGTCCTCTAAGGACTGTGGCTTTACTCGCAGGTATTTCAATGGACTGGTCCACATCCATATTTTCTGGAGCACTGGGTGTTGCAGCACCCCCTGTCGTAGTAGCTGTAGCACATGCTGTACCCTATAATAAAAGTGTAGATTAACCAAAATTTGATTATCAAGAAAGTTAAAATGAATTATAAAAAAGTGTCAGTAAACTTATTTTATTATATGTTGACTTAGGCACAGGATAATTTAAAATAATAATGATTTCTACATCAACTCCATTCTGTTCCCCTCCAGAGCCTGGTTCTGCTTTGATAGCTTGCTTTTGTGCATTGTGAGCGTTTTGACGAGCAGCAACTATGTCTGGTGTTACTGCATCTATCAGACTTAAACTTTCAGTTAGGCGAGTTTCACTTCCTGAAAAGTAAATTTATTCGATTTTATAATTTTAGTGTTAGAAATAGGTCCATAACTAATCTATTTATATTTTAGATTTTAAATATTAGAACATGATAAAAAAGCAATTTACCATCATCTCCAACCGTAATTTCCGCTTGGGTATATTGTAAGCCTTTCTGTAGAATGTTCAATAATGCTGCGGGCGGCACTAAGGCCCCGTTGATATTACTCTGAGATATATGTGATTCTATGCCAAAGGTGTAAGCAGAGTGGTGAAATCCTGTAAATAAAAGTTAAAGGGATTATTTGGTAACATCAAAATAATGTTCTTGGCCTTGTCACAACTTCCAAAAGCGTAGCGTCTTTGGTTCAATGAACCACATTCCACTCACCTGATTCTTGTAAATATCGATAAACAAGAAAATTTACTTCATCACTGGAAAAACTCATCTTACCGATCAGTTATATGTGATTCATAGATCAATAACTTATCAAAAGCAAATGAAAACCTTAAAATATCAAAATGCTACTACAAAACATCACACAAGTCACAAATCGAAATCACTAAGTTTTTTTTTTGCTCTGATTTTGAGTGCAAGCAAAGCAAGCTTGTTGGTAATTCTGCCAATGTTACAAAATAAAAAAAAATGCCTCGCTCGATATATATATTATTACTCTTTTTATTTATTTTTAATCTTAGATGTAGATTTTATAAAAATTATATAAAAAGTAAAATATAACATAAATACATGCAAAAAATACAACTTTTTTATTATCAATGATATTATATTATAAAATATCATTATATATTAATAAAAATGTTTACTTTGCAAAGTATAATATGTTATGGGAATTATTATTTACATAACATAGGTAATTAAATAGTATAATAGTTAATAACGTGACTGCCACGCGATTGCGATTATAACTCTTGTTTTACGTTCAAGTTATTTATATTTTATTTATCGACTTAGGAGGAGTATGGCAGTAACTTTGAATAATTACAAAAAAATCATATACGGCAGCGCCATCTTCCGTAGGAGGAACCTCAAGTTACTAACTAGTTATCCATATAATGTCACTAGATGGCGGTAGTATAGATAGCATTTTAAATTAATAAGTTACTTTTAGTTATTTTCTAGTAACTTTCTTATAACCATAACTTTCGTCTTCATCTTAAATAGTTCGGTGGCCGAGCGGCTGCGACGACGACGCATTGTGCTTTTAGAAGTGATGGTGAAATCCTACGTTCGATCCTTCGGAAATATTTAATTATTTTTTTAAATTTATTTTCATTTATAAGTTTTTAATATGTTTTTAACAATCTTACAATAACATTATACACAAAAAAATGTTAACTAGTTATTTGTAAATAATATATATATTTTTAGCGCCATCTATCGGGAAGAAGCGTAAGCCGCACGCAAACGTCTACTACCACCATCTATTTTACAGTGAACCTAGTTTCCCATCTTTTTTTTTATGAGAGGCACATCTATACCCAATATTATACATAGTCTATGGCAGGGCGGGCCGGGTTAACTAATCTGTGGTAGGGCTAATTAATTAAATATAATAAAATGAATTAAAAATTAGGCTCTATGGATTAGGTCCCTGGTTTTCCAATTAGATAAAAGAAGTTAGAAAAAACAACAAATCAACCGTGCGTGTGACAGACAACTAAACGATAATTTTTAAGTCTGCAAATTTTAAAATCTACAGTAGATTATTTAAAGCTATGCTAATAAAGTTACTCGTGTATAGTTTATTAATATATATGGAGTTCGTTTATCAGCCAAATTTCTAAAACGTACCAGTTATTTTAAGGAAAAATATGATAATCTGAGCAGTGTGCCTTTCGTAACTTTTGATAGTGTATGTGTTTATTATGGATGCATCTGCAAGTAATTTAGCGGCATTACTTCACAAATTGTGCGTTGGATTGTCATCTGATCCAGGTAATGTTCCATTTTCAAATACCTACATTAGTGTCAATTAATGTCAATTAAAAATCTATTTGTTAGGTAGGTACTACATGTTGAAAAATTTTGGGTTTGTAGATTATTATTTTATGAATAACATTCACGATTATTTTAAGGACTTAGTAAAGAAGTTTAAAAAAGGTAAGGACATCAATTAAACAAGTTGCATTTTGTAAGATTAATCAAACTACCAATACCAATTAAGAGCTCTATTACAAATCTCCACTCTGCGAGAATAGGTATTGAAGTGTCCCGACTACTCATTGGAGCTCGCGAGTCCACAATACTGTGTCGAAACTACGACTGAGCGATTTAGATAGTTTGCCCAAAGTTTATAAGTATGTTTTAGTATTTCTATGGAGTAATTCATTATCGCTATACCCGCACATTTTTAGTGTGCCATGGAAGTATGTGAAGAAACATATTATAATATGAAGATGATATCATAAATGAAACAGATGATAATTTGTTAAAAATAAAATTAATTTTTTTACCTAGTCCTTCATCTAGCAAAGGACATTTTTTTTGTTTTATATAAAAATTAAAGCTTAGATTAGACTAAAACTAATTACAATTTACACAGGAGTATAAAACAGAACTACCTATTTGCCAAATTTCAATCAAATCGATCCAAGGGTTTTGGTGTGAAAAAGCAATAGAAAGACAGAGTTTTTATTTCAGATTTAATATTACGACATTATTTTCTTAAGTTTACGCGAACACTACACATTGAAATGAAACTACTTTTACGGATCTACTCGCGTTCATTTCACACATTACTATTGATAATGTTTATCCTGACGTTTCGAACCCTTTGCAGGGTCCGTGGTCACAGGGTGACTGAAGTGTCAGTCGTCTCATAATTAGTTAGTAGCTTGTATACCCTCATTTAAATTTAATCAGGTGCGTTCCGTTTTACGCAGAAAGAGCTTACAGTATCTTTTGGTCTGGCAGTATGGTGTTGGGGCTTTGATTTAATATTGTGTATGATGGGATCCCAGGCCGGTGGTAGATTTCAACCATCTCCTATATTGAAGTCAGGATGTTTTTTAAATTCAATAGCCTCACATATTATCCTAGGGATGAACCGTTGTTCTCTAGCAAGAATTTGGGGTTTATCAAATCTGATGTAATGGTTCGGCCTCTCTAGAGAATGTTCGCATACTGCAGACTTATTTTCGCGCCTATGCTTGACGTCAGCTATATGTTCTTTAACGCGGGTTCCTACACATCTCTGTGTTTGCCCGATGTAAGAGAGCCCACAGTCGCAGTCCAGTTTGTACACGCCTGCATCTTGAAGGGGTATGTTGCACTTGACTGGTCATAAAAATTGTCTGATCTTCGACGGCTTGAAGTAAGTGTTGATTGAAGCTCACTTTTAGATATGTCCAATCTTGTCAGTGACACCTTTCATATATGTAGGAAGTACAGCAGGTTGGCGCTCGACTGTGGTTGGTTTATTGCGTTTTCTGTACCGAAGCCGTGGTGGTACTTTCAGTTTATTATTCTGTAGTACGTGCTTGACATGCTGAAGCTCAGCAGCCAGGTGTTGGGTGTCACAGATGCCGCGTGCTCTCTGAAACAAAGATTTTTTGCAATCACAATGTAACACGCTTTTATTTATAAAGAATTTTTTTCTTATTATTATGTAGGTTTTTAATGATTTTTATTTTTTAGTTCTTTTTTTTATGAATTAGTAATAAAAGCTTGTTTTTAAAAATATATTTTTCTTTTAATTTAATTTTTAACTTTTTAGTATTTTTGTAGGGGGATAAGGGCTTTAGTTCAACAGGGTTAGGTTACCCTGGTACCCTGAGGCGCAAAGTTAACGATATGGCATGTTTATACACCCTCATACTATTCAGCCCTCGGCACGTGCTCACCTTGGCATTGGGTCATCCATCTAATCCATCTAATCAAAAACAGAATCTACATTCATAACAAACGGAATGAACGAACTTATTTTCCTGAGTTCCTATGAACATCTTCCAGCTCCATCGTCAGATCCTGGTTATCATCTAGCACCAAAGTACTCGTCAAGATGGATCAAACGAGTCCAAACTCGATGGGGTTGTGTCGTTTATCTACCGAGTTCCTATCGCCACCTTCCGGGTCCATCATCAGACCCTGGTCACCATCTAGCACCAAAGTACTCGTCAAGACGAATCATACGAGCCCAAACTCGATGGGGTTCTGTCGTTTTATTACCGAGCTCCTATGGCCATCTTCCAATTCCACCATCAGATCCTGGTTACCATTTAGCACCAAAGTACTCGTCAAGACGAATCATACGAGCCCAAACTCGATAGGGTTGTGTCGTTTAATTACCAAGTTCCTATGACCATCTTCCAGCTCCATCATCAGACCCTGGTTACCATCTAGCACCAAAGTACTCATCAAGACGAATAATACGAGCCTAAACTCGATGGGGTTGTGTAGTACCTATGGCCATCTTTCAGCTACATCATCAGACCCTGGTTACCATCTAGCAATAAAATACTCGTCAAGACGGATCAAACGAGTTCAAATTCGATGGGGTTGTGTCGTTTAACTACCGAGTTCCTGTGGCCACCTTCCGGTTCCATCATCAGACCAGCTCCATGTCAATAATTTTGCATTGGCATCCGATTTACACATGCATGCAAAATTTCAGCTCAATCGGTAACCGGGAAGTGGATCAAATTTAATATGCAAGATTTGATTACAGACACCGGGACATATGAAACTAAATAAAAGTTAATGACGGTAGTTGTTGACATTGAATGGGCGCCTTTGGCTTACAAAGTAAAAAGTGTTGAATAATTTCGGCGGGCTGGTTAGAACCACGATAGCTCAATTGGAAGAGCACCTGACCCGGAATGTCAGAAGGGTGCAGGTTCAAATCCTGCTCGTGGAAATTTTTTCAACATTTGTTTTTTTTTTTAAATAAAAGCTTGTAAAAGAATTATACTTACTTGATCAAAACTTGGTAGTCGCACTATACATACAATGACGATGATGCTCGATCGATATTGGCGCGAAGAAATTCGACACAGGTCCAACACTGAGCAGCGCTCGCGCTGTACTGAGTTCGGACGGCCGGTGCATCGCATTTTGTAGTAATTTTGCGGTTGTATTTATTTAAAAATTATAAAATCTTTATTCCTCATGCAGTAACCATTATTCTGGTATAAATTTTGTGCAATAATATTATCGTAGATAGGAGAAATTCACAGTTAACTTAAAGCTATTTCCGAACTTTATTGGCTTAGAATAAGATTTTTTTTCTATATAAAATCAATGATATCTAAAATTATTTCATTTGTTTAGAACAGTAGTTCAATCTAGGAGCTCAAAAAAGTGGCTTCGCGCATTTTATGAAAATCGTTCTCTGCAATTTTGGGTTTAATTAAAAAGTTAAGCAAAATTTACAAAAAGCGAGGCTACTACGAACTATGCCAATAGCTATTCTACACTATTCAATGAATCAAAATTGTTAGTGTATTTGTGTTTCTGAGATCAAGAACGCCAAAATTGTCCATTTTACGCAAAAATCACAGTCGAGATGTAATAGGGCTCTTAAGTGTAGAGACTTTGGTTTATCAAAACTCAGCTAATAACTTACTTACTAATAACTAACGTAATATATAATAAGTAAATTATGTTATTGTTTAAATAAATAACTATTTATATGTGAATGTTAGTTAAATCTTTCCTTTAGATGGAGCCTATGAACTGGCAGTCTCATATTTATCGTCAACCAGTGAAAAGGCTCGAACACACCAAGATGAAAGACTTCTTTGTCAGAAAATACAAACTCGACTCTCTAACTTGTCTGCACGAGATGCTGATAAGTTCAATGAATGCTACACCAAACTAAAAAACTCTGTAAGTGCTTTTATTTTACTAGTTCTTAATTAATAAATAATATAATTATATATTGTAAGTAATGTTAGATCTGTGAATTCATTGTTACATACATTTTCAGTTTATATTAAAACAACGTGTTTCGGTCTTGGCTCTTCTTTTGGCATTGTCAGAAACACCACAGCAATCTGAATCAACTCATCAGCTGTTTCCTATACCACAATTAGCCACAGTAAGTTTTTCAAATATATTTGTCAGTTTGTCATTGGACTAATAAGACTGATACCAAATAATACTGTTATTCTTTTTAGAGGTCAAATATTGCTTTACCTGGACTTGCATCAAGTTCCAGTAAAAGTACAATAGGTTCAGTGAGCTGGGGAAGCCGAGGAGCACCTAAGAATCAAGGATCTAATCAAAGTCTCCCTTCCAACAAGAGTAATATGGCTTTGGTGTTACCAACTGATGGTAAGGAGATGGCTAGAATGCTTGAATTTGTTCAACCATGCATTTTGCTAAAAGAAAAATCTAAACTAAAAGTTTTTTGTACAGATAGACAGTACGACAGCTTGTGTGTCCGTGAAGCAGTTTTGGCAGCAACTGGAGTGAAGACGCGGGGTGCAGGGAGTGCCTCGCGGCCTATGCAGACTTTGTACTCGCGCATTGCACACCTGGGCTTCTTGCATGACAGGCTTAAAGAGTTTATAGATCCCAACTCAGGACTTATGCCTCAAGGTTAGTAAAAGGTGTTCTGCTAAGAATTACTGAATGTTTTATAATTGATTTAACGCAGTTTCTTGACTTGTATTTTATTTGTGCAATTTTACATGTTTGTGTTGTTTTAAAGGTCTAATGGGAGAAGGATTAGTTGCTTCTATAAGAGATGAACTCACGGAGTATTATAGAAGTGTGGCATTACTGCAATCACAGGTGTGTAATATATTTTCTTGATCCGACTGTACTTTTATTTTAGTCTTTTTAATATAATGCTCATACTGTAACTCATGTCTGTACAAATACTGGAACTTAGTCAATCAATATCTACCTTATAGATCTTGTATATAAATAAATAACCAAGAATCTTAGTTACTCCATCAACAAGATAGTAGCTCCTAAATAAGATAGGTCTTATATATTCACGATCAAATGAAATCCCTATTGCTATAGTGCTAGAGTCGAATATGTAATTTTCTCTGTGCCTAGGCGTGTGAAGGCGATGGTAGCGGCGGGACTCTGCGCCGCGTGTGCGTGTGGGCACAGGAGCCGTTACATCGGCTCACATGGCTTGCAAACATAGCCCACACTGCTCACCATAAAAAAGGTAAGTCTATTTCACCAAATTGTGAGATGTATGGGGCAGTGGATAACGTGCTACACATTTACCCGAAAACACCATTTTACCCGGATGGACAAAGATTCCTATTAAATTCATAAACATACTGTCGAGAGGGCAACAGTGCCTTTGTCATAGTGGTGCTGCTTTTTTTTTCCCTGCAACACAGCACTTGTTGTATTTTGATCATCATCATCATCACCTCAGCCAAAAAGTCGTCCACTGTTGGACAAAGATCTCCCTCAAGAATAAATCATTATTATTAATTCAGTGTTTTGATCATAATTATATTATTTTTATGTTTAATGTTAGTATTAAGGTGCTCTCTCACAAGAGCATTAGCCTGTAATACATTACAAGCTGTCATTCAGGCTTGACATTTCAGATTAGATTTTGCGTATTACATTACAATATTGCCTCCCTTCTCTTCCCTCATGGATGTGATGCTCGGATTTGTAACATTAAATTACAGACAACGCTCCTGGTGAGGAGCACCTTTAACTACGACTATGTGTACTTAAAAAGGGTAATAAAGTTTTTCTTTACATATTATACCTAGATAGTTAAAAAAATGTTTAATGCTGTGGTTGTAATAACAGGCGGCGAGTTAGCCTCGTGCGTGCACCGCTTCGTGCGGCACGGCGACGAACGCGTAGTGACGCTGGCGCGCCGTCTGCTTACCGCGCTCACCTACCCGCTACTGCTGATGCTCACGCGCTGGCTGCTGCACGGTGAGTGTGGTTTAGAATAAAACACGGTCGGACTCTTGCTGTTTATGGAGCCAGAGATTTCGTCGAGAAGTCCGTGGTGGCTACGCTACGACTGACCTAATGACGTCCTCCTTTGACGACCTCCTTGGTCGAGTGGCTTGCACACCGGTTTTCATGGTGTCGCCATCTCTGAGGTCCCGGGTTCGATCCCCGGTCGGGTCAATTTAGAAATACCTGTTTTTCTAAATTGTTTCGGGTCTGGGTGTTTCCTATGTATAATAAGTATGTATTTAAGTATATTAAGTATGTTTATCCGTTGTCTAGTTAACCATTTTATCGAGTTTCTTAAGGAAGCTCTTATTGGGGCTAGATAATTGGTGTGAGTGTGGGAAACATTTATTTTTTATTTTTTTATATTTTAATGACCGACAGCGAACTTGTTTTGTCTATGGCTACATTCACATTTGTAAACATCACAGTGAGTTCACAGTCAGTTCGTACATTGCCAACATAATGAGATAGTTATGTTTGATCGCAACAGCTTCGAGTAACCTTTGGTTTCTCGCTCTACAAATACAAACTTCAATGTTCCAATTTTTCGATGTCACTACATTATCGGTTCGTAAGTCTGCAAAGATTTGTCCTGAGATAAACCGATAAGAAACTTAGCAAGGTTATTTGTTTTCTCACAGCAAGTCCTACCACTACCCAAATCTAGTTTAAAATATTTGCCCCACTGGGAATAGAACTTGGGATCTCTGGGTCTAACTATTGATCTAACGTAGACTATTAGAGTTGGAAAACTTGCGTAATGTGTATACCTACATTTTACAATTATTTTTAATTTTTTGCAGGTGAAATCGACGACCCTTTCAATGAATTCTTCATTGAAAGCAGGTCTGGTGTGCCTATTGATAGAATGTGGCATGATAAGTATAGAGTCAGGTAAAGTAATATTATAATTTGGTTTTCTTATAGAAAAAACAATAAAACTTAATTGTGCTGTTGTATTTTAATTTTCTTAATTATTTAACTAAGTTACATTTTTTTCTCAATGATGACATCTTTAAAACGAAAATGTATTTGCTTTAAGAGGGTGCCGCTCGGACGCAAAACTGCGAGTTTCAAGTTTCTTTATGATAGCGAGCGAGCGGCGCGTGGCAGTCAGTGGTGTGACAACGGCGCACGACTACGAATACGCACGCACACTAATATCTGTACAGAGTAGGCTGGTGATTTAATTGGAGCAATGTTTACTTTCGTAAAATCATAGGCGTTTGGGTAAAAAATAATAAAAGTCTTAATATTTTCATATTCATATTTCTTAATTGAAAAATAAGACAACAGTGGCCGAATATCAATACAAACATTTTGATGTCGGATTATTGTTTCTTGTGCTATATTTAAAAAGTTTCTGAAGAAATAAGTTTTTAGATATTTGTATTTGTTTCTGGGTATTTGTTTCAAATTCCAAGACAACCATGGCCCTAGAGGATCAAGCTAACCTACACTAGTCTTTTTAATGTATATGACCTATTTAACGCCTAGCACCAGTGACTTAACATGTTCACAGTCCCCTATACTAATGGTTTAAATCACTCGTACGTTCAAGAAGGTTTTGTTGAATATTAATATGTTTGTATGGCATGTTCATTCGTTTTATTGTAGTTCTATATCTCAATGACTAGTTTCGTTGTTTTTTGGAAATAATATCCGTAAATTACACATACAAATTGACTTGGCATAAAAGCACAATATAGAGTACACGGACTTGTCCGAACCCATCCGCGTGTACAGGATAGCGTACACGGGACTGTGAACGTGTTAAAAACACGTAAATTTTCGAAATTCCGCGCGGTACCCTCTTTAACAATTTGTTATTTATTCGCTCATTTCATAGGGAATAGGGCTTAATTTTTGAGTGCATCTTTTAGGGAGTGGATGGTGCCTTCGTTCATGTCTCGCGAGCAGGCTGGCCAGATCCTAGCGACGGGCAAGAGCGTGGTGTTCATGCGTGAGGCGTGCGCCGACGAGCCCGGCCCCAGCGACCATGCGCACCATTTGCAACCGCTGCTTAAACCACATACTGGTATGTATGCTATGCTCGCTATAATTGCGCAATTTTGCGAACATGTCCAAACCAGTGACGGCTGGTGGGTTATGGAACTGGCGGTGTATGTACTTTACTAGTTGACTAAATATTAGGATACCTACAAGCTTGCTATAAAATAAACCAACGTTTTGCTTGTATTTATACTGCTACACACACTATCTCATCAGTGTATTAAATTAAATTTAATTTTTAATTTTAATTTTATTTATTTAACAAAAACCACAGCTCTTTTATAATATAAATAGACTTAATTCTAAATAATACAGCCAATTACAGTTTTACTTTGTTTAAATTAATTGAGAGCAGTATATATCAGTGTGCTGGGTGTGAGTGATGTGTGTGTGTGTGTGTGTGTGTGTGTGTGTGTGTGAGGGAGTGTGTGTGTGAGTGTGTGTGTGTGAGTCTGAATATTTAATTATAACTTATATTATACTTTATTCTACCTTTTCACTTGTTATTAAGTATATCAACAATTAATTTTTTAAATGTACCTTTATTATTATTATGGAATAGGTCCACTGAGCAAAAGTGTTTATTATAAAAATTTTGCGTACGACAGATGACAGAGTTTTGATAGTAATTTGTATGTGCAAGCGGTACGTGAAACAAAGACGTATGTCTAGTACGGACCCTAGGAGCTTGCAGCCTTAAGAACAGTTCCGTGAGCTCGGTGTTATCTATAGCATTATGGCAGACATTATGTAGAAAGAGCATGTCCAGCACTTTTCTTCTATCTTCCAATGTTAAAAGCTTATGAGAGGAACACAGCTCTTTATACTCACCCGAGTATTTGAGCTTCGACCGGTAATTCAGGTGTTTTACAAATTTTGTTTGTATCTTTTCGATATCTTGCTTGTACATAACATATTGTGCACTCCAGATATTGCTACAGTATTCAAGAATACTCCTGACATATGCAAAATATATTACTTTCAAGCAGTTGGTATCGGCGAATGGCCTACTCACGCGTAGGATAAAGCCTAAATTCTTATATGCTCTGCTGACTATTTCAGAGATGTGCTCATTAAAAGAGAGCTTATGATAGAGGGTGATACCAAGATCTTTGACTGACTGTGCTTTCTTTATAGAAATATGGTCTATTTGGTAGTCAAAGATAATGGGTTTTCTCTTCCTAGTAAAGGTCATGTACACACACTTGTTTGCATTAATTGTAATTTTGTTGTCTGCATAATATCTGTTTAGACGGTCTAAGTCTTGTTGGAGATCATGACAGTCAATTAAGTCTTTAACAGAAAGATAGATTTTTGTGTCATCTGCGTACATGAGATAGTCAGCAAAGTGAAAGCACTCTCCCACGTCGTATAAGTAGGCCGCGTAAAGCAGAGGCGACAGCACAGAACCCTGTGGGACACCGGAGGGTATCGCCACAAAGTCGGACCGATGTCCACCTACGACTACAGCCTGGCAACGATTTCGAAGGTATGACTCCACCCATCTCAAAAGATCCCCACAGATCCCAAGCTCACATAACTTCCGTAAAAGTATGGTGTGATCTACACGGTCGAAGGCTTTTTCGAAATCCGTGTAGATCACATCCACTTGCGACCCACCATCCATTCTTTTTAGAACATAATCTGTGAATATGGCCAAATTAGTGTTAGTGGATCGTCCCTTAATGAAGCCGTGCTGTTGGGATGGGATACCTTTGCAGATAATCGGATACAGATGATAGTGCGCCACCTTTTCCAGTACTTTGCTTAAAGTGTTTAATATTGAGATCGGGCGGTAGTTCTCAATCGCTGATTTAGTGCCTTTTTTGTGGATGGGCACTATATGTGCTGTTTTCCATACTTGTGGAAAAAAGCCCTCACGAAAGCAACGATTAAATAAACAAGTGATTGGGGACGCAATCGTTTCAGCACAATTTGATAAGAAAATTGGTGGAATGTTGTCACTGCCGGCCCCCTTGTAGTGGTCAAGGTTTTTGAGAAGCTTCTCCACAAAGTCAGCCTCCACGTGTATAGAGCATAAGGGGTCCCCGTTGGCCACAATACCCGACAGACCACCCAGCTGACAGTTTGAGGGTGTACCAAAGTTTTTAAGGAAGAAATTATTAAAAGCTACACATGTTTCATTTTCATTGTTTAAAATTTTATTTTCAAAAGTCATAAATTTAGGATATCGGGTATTGTTACTTTTTTTACTTTTTACAAATGACCAAAATAGTTTAGGGCATGATTTTATATTTTTTTCCGAGAAATTTATATAGGATTTAAAACAACTGTCCTGCAAACATTTAACTTTAGCCCGTAAATAAGAGAAATGTTCATATTCCAATTTATTTTTGTATTTCTTCCAGTTCTTGTGAGCTTTACTTTTTTCTTTTATTAATTTAATAAGCTCCCTACTGTACCAGGCTGGATAAACGTAAGTATTAGATTTAGTTACCTGCGGTACATACTTTCCGATGATATCATAAAGTACAGAATAAAAGTTATTTACAGCTTCCTCAACGCTACAAGATGTAAGTAACTTGGACCAGTCGAAATCCTTTAAGCAATTGTTTATTGTTGAGTAGTCTGCCTTTCGAAATAGGGAAATCTTCCGTGGCATTGATTTTAAAGGGGGTAACAAAATATCGGTCGCATCTAATAATACCGATGGATGGTATTTATCTTCCTGTACAAGTGGGCTATGTGCTTTTTGCAAGCCTAAAGAAAAGTTAGCAAAGATTAAATCGAGTGTGTTTTGACTTGAATTGACTAAATTATTGTATTGAGTAAAGCCTGCATAAGAAGTTTCGTTTATAAGTGAAGATGAACAGTTCTGGGCATCGACAGAGCCCTTCCGTAAAATAATCGGGTCACCTGATGTCCAGTTTATACAAGGCAAATTAAAATCTCCCGCCAAAAGTATGCTGTCATTGGGATACATATTAGTGATTTTAGCTAAAATATCAAGCAACGTCCGCACGCGAATAGGTATGTGTTTGTCGGGTGGCAAATAGACGACACCGATGTGAAGATCGTAACGGGTCGAAGCGCAGGCGGTGGGGCCCGGCGAAGAAGCCCTGAGCGCATGCCGCGGCACAGTCACCCACAAACATTCAAGATCGTCGCATTGCCATTCGGGGCGCACCCGCGCACTAAGCCGCGCTGCACTCATTACCATAACCCCTCCTCCGAGCGAGCCACGATCGCGGCGGAACACATCGTACCTATTATCACATAATTCGGAGTTGAGAATACCGTCACATAGCCAAGTCTCGGTGACAAGGATGATGTCTGCATCGCTCAACAATACATTATTGTAAAAGTCATACGTCTTCGTCCTAAGACCGCGCACGTTTTGATATAATATTTGTAATTTATTGGAGTTTAGTTCCGTGGAATTAAAAAGCAGTGAAACGTGTAAATAAACATCTTATACTGAAGTAAAAACTCTGTCAGTCTGTCTTGTGTAAATAGCGGTAAGGAATAATTACATTGATTCCACAAAATAGTGATACGGTTATGTATGTTTAAATAGTAGTTATGCAACTGTCATATAATGAAGGGTATTAAAACACGAGTGTGAGTTTATGAAACGAGCGCAGCGAGTTTTATAATAGTAACGAGTGTTTTAATACCCGTGTTATATGCAGTTGCATACACTACTTTATCTTCACTAATGCAATTAGTCAAACAACAAGAGTAAAAGCTGATTTATAATAATTGTTCAAATTTTGGATGGTACAATTTTGAAAGTTAATGTTAATTACCAACCAAACCAATCCATCCACCATCCAATAACCAATGAGAGCGCAGCTGCGCGCGCAGGGCCAATCAGGAGCGAGCGCGCGCTGTTCTTTTTTTATTCAATTGGCACAAGATCTTACCAAAGAGTTTTGTGTATGTAAGTTTAGTAGTTTCGACGAAGTTTTCACGTATAACCCAACTGTTTTCAAAAGCCAGCCTAATATCAAAATTTTATACAACTTGTATGAGGATTTTGACATAAGGCTCGCCAGGTTAATTGGTCGCGTTTTATTGATGTTATAATGAGATTTTACGATATCGATGTGGATATTATACCATCATGTGAAATTGCTTAAATTGAGTGTTTTGTTGTCTGCGCTATAACAGTAGTAATTATAAGTCAAGTATTGGAAACATAAGTAGAATGTTACAACATTAGTGTAGATAAAGTATTTTACATGTTATAGGTATACTTATATAATATGCAGTGGTAATGTAAATGTAAAAAGTGATGTTGATATTAAGGTATTGAGTTGTAATTATTATGTAGGAGTGATCAATAATATAAAATGTATTAAAGTATATAGTGTTGTAAAAATGTGAGCGTTGAGATTGTGAATGTTTTGGAGTATACTTATATAATAAGGTTGTGTTGTATATAAATAAAGTTTTTTGAATTTTATCTGTTGCAAAGTTATTTAGTGTAATTTGTCCAGATCCTTTGAACTTATGATCGGGATGGGAGGTGAAGTATCGGTCTTCCGCATATATATACGACAGTTTTTTGTCCAGACATGTTTAAAATTAAATTCAGATGCTTTAGTTTTGCAAGCTTTTAGTAGTTGTTTGTTTTCCTTGGTTAAGTGTTCGTTAATATAAATATTTTTACTTTCACCTCCCATACCGAGCTGCCTACTGGTAATGTTCCGATGCTTCCTGGCGGCTGCAACGATAGTGTCCTTTGTGGCGCGCTGCCTGAAGCGGACGATGATGGCTCGGCTCATGGTGCCGCTGACTGGGCGCCGTGGCTTCACACGGTGTGCGTATTCGACGTCGCTGCGCTGCATGGAGACTCCAGTTTGAGCGGCAATTTTGACGATAAGGTCAACGGTTGATTCGTCTTTTGACTCGGGGACGCCGACTACTTCAATGTTCTGAAGCCTGGACCATTGCTCCTGCCGCGCATGTTCAACCTCTAGATGCTTCGTTCTTGCCAATAGCGAATTAATGTTCTCATGCAGCTGCTTATTTTCTTCCTTTAGAGTGGCAATATCAGCTTTTGTAGATAAGTAGAATTTCATCATATCGTCGTATTGGGAGCTGAGATACTTAACGGATGACTCTAAGCTGCTCATCTGCTCTCTTAGTGTTTGGAACTCGGGTATGACCATACTCCGAACAGCATTTGAGACTTCACGCTTGATTATGCTTACTAAGTCCGGGTGCCCTCCCTGGCTAATTCCCAACAGCGACACCTCGGGAATGATCATTTCTTCCTGGGAAGCGGTTGAAGTTGGAGTACCTCTTCTTATGGTTACATTTGCACGTCCAGGGTCGTCTGAGACGAGACCAGTGCCTGTCTTGATTGGAGTATCGGTATTGTCGCCAAGTTTCGGCTGCTTGCTGACACACAGGGGGCACACCCAGGATTGCACTCTTTTGTATCCATCCGAAGAAAGATTTACACAGGCAAAATGGTACTGCCTAGCACACAGCGCACGAGAGCAGGTCGCTTTTTCAGAAGCTTTTAGAGACTTTTTACACCCACTGCAGTTGGTCATGTTGTATTTAATACACAATATAATTTATTTAACAATAAAACTAATTTATTTATTAAAATATTTTAAAGTATCGTTAGCACACGTCTACTTGCTCTGGAGGGTAGTAGTGTTAGTTAGGGGTAGTTAATATCCTTCCAAAATCTAACGGGTAAAAACAAAACAACCACTAATGAAATCGTATAAACAAAACTTTTGAAGGCAATTCAATATGGCCAGCGTCGCGCGCTATGGGTAATCTTCGGGGTGGTTCGGTCAAGCTCGGCAGAGCTCGGTACAGCCGTACGGCGCACGGGAATAGCCAAATTACTCCATACTGTTTCTATGAACTATGTTTTGTCTCACGCGTTAAGCGTGTTAGCGTGTATCTCATAGAAGTTACTCAAGTGTCGCCGTGCACTTCCCCTAGCGCACGAGGAATCTTCTTTACAGCAAAAATAAGCCTTAATAGTATGGGTTAGAGCTTAAATTATTTCGTCATTAATTCTCGTATTGAAATTTATTTTGAAAATTAATCATTTAATGTTAATTTCTCAACCTATTAAAAATTTGGTGGTTCAGTGCACGAATGCACTTAAAGGACAGCCACCCCTGGTCCAAACGTGTCAATGATATGTTTCAAGGTGTACGCGAACTGTACCGTTCGTAATAATTACTCTAATGTACTGTTCGTGTTTGCGAGAGGACATTATAACATGTACCTGAACTACTCGCTAACCCGCTCGCGAATATGTCCAATGGTTGTATGTTCTTATATGCACGCGGACCCGCTTTAACCAGGAGGTAGGGATCGAGCTACCGAACTGCGAAAGGACAATGTCAACATTAATTTTATTATTATACTCGTATCAGCAGTAAGTGTCCCACTTCTGGGAAAAGGGCTCCCCACACACGCACATCTTCTGGTCCTCTGCAACGTCAAGTCAATCTCTCGTACATATCAAGATCGTATCGTTCGTTCGTATCCTTCCGACATCTTCGTGTCGGTCTACCTGGTCGCCTATTCTTATTATGCTGAGTTAACGTAACCATTTAAAATAGCTCTATAAAGTGTTTCATTTCAATTTAGAAAACAATAGTTCAACAATGGTTTCATATTACGTTGCATATTACGTTGTGCATTAACACAGGTGGGTCCCAGGGGTTGGAACGCGGCACCGCGTGGTGGGAGGCGGGCGGGCTGCGCGCGGGCGTGGCGCTGGCGCACGCGGCCGCGTCGCAGCGGCTGCTGGCCGCGCTCACCACGCACCACCACCTGCTCGACCACCTGGCCGCGCACCGCCGCTACCTGCTGCTGGCGCAGGGCGACTTCGTGCACCACCTCATGACGCTGCTGCAGTAAGTTACCTGATCCACTGCGGCGCGTCGCAGCGGCTGCTGGCCGCGCTCACCACGCACCACCACCTGCTCGACCACCTGGCCGCGCACCGCCGCTACCTGCTGCTGGCGCAGGGCGACTTCGTGCACCACCTCGTGACGCTGCTGCAGTAAGTTACCTGATCCACTGCGGCGCGTCGCAGCGGCTGCTGGCCGCGCTCACCATGCACCACCACCTGCTCGACCACCTGGCCGCGCACCGCCGCTACCTGCTGCTGGCGCAGGGCGACTTCGTGCACCACCTCATGACGCTGCTGCAGTAAGTCACCTGATCCACTGCGGCGCGTCGCAGCGGCTGCTGGTCGCGCTCACCATGCACCACCACCTGCTCGACCACCTGGCCGCGCACCGCCGCTACCTGCTGCTGGCGCAGGGCGACTTCGTGCACCACCTCATGACGCTGCTGCAGTAAGTCACCTGATCTGACCTGATTTTTTAACGGCTGAAGAACGTAAAAAATATATACAGCATTACTGTATATTTAGGTACAGACAATAGGCTAAGTTTCCACGGAAGATCATTGTCGGGACATTTTTGGTTCTGACAAATACTTAGTTAATACCGCTTTTATGTCACTTTGCATTTTTAGCTTTAATTTCTTTCGTGTCCAGGGATGAGCTGAACAAGCCGGCATCGTCGCTATACGTCCACAACCTGACGTGCACGCTGGAGGCGGCCGTGCGCGCCACCAACGCACAGTTCGAGCCGCCGCACGTGCTCGCGCGCCTGCACGTCAACCTCTACCCCAACTGTGAGTTACCGACATTACTACTGATATGTGAGTTACCAGCACCACTGTTGTAAATTACCATCACCACTGCTGTGGGTTACGTACACCACTGCTGTGAGTTATCAACCCCTACATAAATGCACAATGAATACAATATAAGCCTCGAAGAATACTATTTATTTAACTCCGACTTTTCTCTTCTAACTACTGCCAACTACTTTGCGTATATCGGCGCTCCTTCGCGCAGGAGGGGATTCTACTCATGTGGTGACATTGTGGGGGATGAGGATTCCCTTGCCGTCGTAAACCTCAGAACGTCTGGAAAATGATCAAACATCCTCGAGCTTGTTCCTACTGGCGGGCCTTTGCCAAAGTGAATATACGTAGATTATCAAATACCATGGTCCTGGATCACCCTGGCAGCAAGTGTGGGGTTGTGCTGGGGCTTTTGGTTCCATCGCCCCAAATTGTGGAAGTTGGGGGGAGAGCCCCACATAACCATCCCCAGACGCGGTGTTCGCGCTGCAGTACCGCTTGGACGGTCCTTGGGCACGCTGCTCTTGTAGTGTTGGGTCAACATGAAACGTTCCGTGTAGTGTGAGGCTACGTCTCAAACTGTCTCAGGCCAGTCGCACTTTGAATGGGTTTTCGTACGAATTTGAGTTGTCGCTCACTAGGTGTGAACTAGTCGTGCGTGTACGCGCCTATAGTTCCGATTTCCAAAATTAATCTCAATATGCTGGGATATGTCATGCGTTCGTATGAATAAACGTTACGTGACTGTGTCACTTTGACATTTCAACTGAGAATAACCAGGGTGCGCGTTCTATTCGTACGTTCAATCATATGTTTACTTAGGAGTAAAATTCGTACGGAACCGTATTCAAAGTGCAGCTGGCCTTATACTAGCTGTTTGCAGGCGACGGGCGCGATGACAGCGGCTGGGACGTGTTCGCGCTGCAGTACCGCGTGGACGGTCCCCTGGGCACGCTGTTCCCCGCCACGTGCGCCGCGCGCTACCGGGCGCTGTTCGCGCAGCTGTGGCGGGTCAAGCGCATAGAGTACGGGCTGCATGACGCGTGGCGCGAGCACACCATACTGCACAAGCGGCTCAAGTATATGCCCGGTGAGTTTGTCTTTAATTTAGTAGACTAACTGAATTGCTTTGTCCGAAAAGGGCATATAAGTATTAACGATTCATTTTTAATTTGTAACACTTTTGTACTTTTAGTGTGTAGAAAAGACGTATACGTGTAATAGCGTCATGTTAATTTTACGTAGGTGTGTATAATTTTGATAACGATTTGACGAATGTGTGCTCCAGTAATTTTCTTTTTATTGTAAACAAGCGACCGTCTATGATCTTGCTCGCGTAAACCACGGTTTTTGCTCTCCCGAGGAAATTTCGGAAAATTTTGTCTTGTATTTGTCTACATCATATTTAGATAGATGGATCAGCAGCAACTAAGTCGCGTGCTCTGTGTCGACCGTAGTGCTCAGTGCAATAGCTGCTACGTCTAGAGTCGCTGCCTCCCGCTAATTCCAAGCGACACACACCATACGCGGCGGCGTCCGAGCGATCGCGACTATAAACACTGCCCCTACCACGTCATAGCATGTAGTCGTTTGCAGAGGTTTGGGGTCTGATGCGTCGCGTATCTTGCCTGCGCGCGGAGGCGTTGCGGCTTTGCGGTGCGCTGCAGGAGGCCAGCTGCGTGGGGGCGGAGCCCGCGTGGGCGGGGCTACTGGCCGCCGCCGGCGAGCGCCGCGACCTCGACGCGCTACTGCGGCTGCACCACAACGCGCTCGACCGCCACTCCATCCACGCCATGATACACCACACCACGCAGGTACGCTGTCACGTACTTTCGGATTACTCTGCAACACACAGTTACGCTGCGGGAGGCTGCGTGGGTGCAACGTATGCCCTCTTTTCGGGGTCGTGTGGAAAGTCCCATTATCCATTGCGTTTTCTCAGGCGCAGTGGATAAATGTAACATTGAGGAATTTTTATTCACAAATTGCACTTGAACAACCATCTTTTAAAAGTCCAAATATAATAAAGCACAAAAAGCTGCAATCCAATCTAATTTGAGTTTTTTCATTGATTAAAAAATTAAATTATATAATAATAGTGTTTGTCAAAAACAAGGTTATCATAAAAATAAGGTTTTTTTGCTATAATGCTTATTTCGAATAGAATTTCGACGGTTTATATGTTGACTGTAATCGCGGACACAAAATTCGTGTACGTAACTATCTTCTACTACTGTATAAAACAATAAGGTTTATTTTCGCTTGCAAAAAACTGTGTTTTTTTACTAAATACATAAAAAATATTAATCACTTATATTGAACTTATATTAACACTTCTTTAGGAGCTGCAATCGTACTTGGGCAACGTGCTGAACGAGACGCTGGCGTTGCGAAGTTTCGAAACTACCCTCCACAACGGCATAAACGCGGAGCTCGAGCGGCGCGAGCGCATCGAGCAAATGAAAGCGGAGAGAGTTGCGCGCGGTGAAGACGCTTTTACCTTCTATATATTAATACGTGAAAAATAAGCTTCGTACTATTTACTTTACACACTTGTAAATTATTGCTGGCCAAATACACAGATTGCGTGAAGTTAGTAACATAACAAAAAAATCAATATCTCATACACTTAAGCTAAATATGACCGCATAGTTGCTAGTGCACCGGACCCAGCATGTCATGGCGTGCGGGTTCGAATCCCGCTCGTGAATTTTTTTAACACTTTTTTTCAAACTAAATAATATTAAAAATTTCAGGTGAGTACGCTTTCACGACGGCTGATGAAGTGCAAGATAAAGAAAACCGAAAGATCTTTCATCAGTTCTTGGCTAGCCGCAAGGCAGACTTGAATGTATGGGCTCGCACTTACAGGTCAGTAATTCAAATGAAATATCATCATCATCATCATCATCATCTCAGCCAAAAGACGTCCACTGCTGGACAAAGGCCTCCCCCAAGGATCTCCACAACGACCGGTTTTGTGCTGCTCGCATCCAGCGGCTTCCCGCGACCTTCACCAGATCGTCGGTCCACCTTGTTGGAGGCCTGCCCACACTGCGCTTTCCGGTACGCGGTCGCCACTCGAGGACTGCTCCGCCCCAGCGGCCATCAGTCCTGCGAGCAATGTGCCCTGCCCACTGCCACTTGAGCTTAGCAATTCTTCGGGCTATGTCGGTTACCTTTGTTCTTCTGCGGATCTCCTCATTTCTGATTCGATTTCGCAGAGAAACCCCGAGCATAGCCCTCTCCATTGCTCTTTGAGTGACCTTGAGCCTTCTGATAAGGCCCATAGTGAGCGACCACGTCTCAGTCCCGTATGTCATCACTGGCAACACACACTGGTCAAAGACTTTCGTCTTGAGACACTGCGGTATATCGGACGAAAAGATATTTCGTAGCTTACCGAACGCTGCCCAGCCTAATTGGATTCGACGATTGACCTCTTTACTGAAGTTGGACCTACCTAGCTGGACCGTTTGTCCCAGGTAAACATAATCGTCTACAACTTCAAGGGCAGAGTCACCTTCAGAGGAGTGGGTACGACACGTGAGTTTGACATAACTTTCGTCTTCTCCATGTTCATTTTTAGACCCACTTGTTGAGAGACTCTGTTGAGGTAACCGAGCATTGTGCCGAGGTCTTCCAGGGTCTCAGCCATGACCACTATATCGTCAGCAAATCGAAGGTGAGTGATGTATACGCCGTTGACGTTGATGCCGAGTCCTTTCCAGTCCAGAAGCTTGAAAGCATCTTCCAGTGCAGCAGTGAACAGTTTCGGAGATATCACATCTCCCTGTCTTACTCCTCGCTGCAACTGAATAGGTTTCGAGCTCTGGTCCTGAAGACGGACTGACATTGTGGCGTTTTCATACAAACACTTCAACACTTCGATGTACCGGTAGTCAATTTGGCACCGCTGGAGAGACTGTAGCACGGCCCATGTTTCAATCGAATCGAAGGCTTTTTCATAGTCCACAAACGCTAAGCAAAGAGGCTGGTTATACTCTTCGGTCTTCTGTATAACCTGCCGCAGCGTATGTATGTGGTCTATGGTGCTGAAGCCTTTTCGGAAACCGGCTTGTTCGATAGGCTGGAAGTCATCAAACCTGCGTGCGAGACGATTCGTTATGACTCTCGAAAACAGCTTGTAGACGTGGCTTAGAAGTGAGATGGGCCTGTAGTTCTTCAGCAGGGTTTTGTCGCCCTTTTTGAAGAACAGTACCACCATACCTTTGTGCCACGTTTCTGGCGTTCTGCCTCCTAGTACGACGGAATTAAATAGCTTCTGAAGAGCTACGAGTACCGGTCTTCCGCCTGCTTTCAGAAGCTCGGCCGTAATTCCGTCAGCACCTGGTGCCCTGCCGTTCTTGAGCTGTTTGAGAGCCATACTAATCTCGTACAGGCTGATGTCCGGGATGTCTTCGGTATAGTGTCGGGTTAACTTAGCTCTAGGGTCTTTAGCTAAGCTTTGTACAGGTGGCCGTGTGGATGTGTAAAGCTGTCCATAGAACTTCTCGACCTCTCCCATAACATCGGACCTGGTCGTGACAGTTCTGCCGTCATCGGTTTTCAGCGTCGTCAGTTGGCACTGCCCAATACCCAGATCTCTTGCGAACACTTTTGAGCCTTTGTTCCGCTCAATGGCCTCTTTAATACGGTCAGTATTAAATCGGCGCGTGTCGCGAGTCATAGACTTCGAGATCTGCCTATTTAGCCGCCGAAACTGAGACGCATCACCTGAGGAAAGCAGAACCATTGCGCGCCGCTCTTCCATTAGTTTTTGGGTATGGTCTGAGAACTTTTTGGTTCCTTTTGCACGGTGGGTTTTAAAAAACTTGGACCCAACCGTTTGGACAGTTTCCACGAACCTGTTGCTGTATTCGTCCACATTTTCGCAATCATTTAGGCACTCGAAGCGATTCTGCAATTCGAGCTGAAAGCTTTCGGGGTTTTGGATTTGGATGGGTGCAGGACGGAGCGTAGACCTTATTAATCGACGTCTTTCCAGCTTAACGTTGATATTCAATGTGCCTCTTACCAACCGGTGATCGCTGCCAGTTTTAAACGCATTGATCACAGTGACATCATTGAATATTTGCTTCCTCGTCGACATAATAAAGTCAATCTCGTTTTTTGTTGCACCATCGGGACTCATCCAGGTCCACTTGCGGTGTTCAGCCTTCCTGAAAAAGGAATTCATCATAAAGAGTCCCTCCTTTTCCAGAAAGTCCGCCAGCAGTTGGCCCCGGGAGTTCCGATTACCAACACCAAATCGTCCCACTCTCATCTCATCACCGCTTCGTTTGCCTAGCTTTGCGTTAAAATCTCCCATGACAACGGTGTAATGAGTTTTGGAGGCTTGTATGGCTCTAGAGATGTCCTCATACGTAGCCTCCACCTCATCGTCAGGGTGTGTCGTAGTAGGAGCATAAACCTGTATGACCTTCAGCGAATACCGTTTGGTTATTCTGAGTATAAGGTACGCTACCCTAGGCGACACACTCCCGGTCTCGACAACGTTGTTCACGAGGGACTTGTGGACGATGAACCCGACACCACCTTGGGACAGTTGTTCGCCCTCCCGAAAATAGAGCAAGTTACCAGACTTGAGGATTATCGAGTCCTCCCCCTCTCTTCGGACTTCAGATAATCCAACTATGTCCCACCGTATCTTGCTCAATTCTTCCTCCAGTTCGTAAATCTTCTCGTCAGTCCGCAGTGTGCGCGTGTTAAATGTTGCCAGGGCCAAAGTTCGTTGTTGGCGGTAGCCAGGTCTCTGCCGGAGATTCTTAGCACCCCCTGCCCCGTCGCTGCCTTGGCCGCTACCGTAGCTAGGGCGAGCGGGGCCGCCGGGGACTAGGGGCCGGTTTTTGCTGGTGTGCATATTCATGGGGGGTATATTTGCCGTAATCGCCACGCTTGGCAGGCGGGTTGGCGATCGCAGTAGGTTGAGGGTAACCTCAGAGAGATGCTGCTGCCCATCCTCTGGAATGGTCCCTTAGTCGGCTTTTACGACACCAACGGGAAAAGATAGGGGTGGTGCTATTCTTTATCCCCGGCACCACACAGGGAAAATGAAATATAAAACATATTAATGATCAATTGTGATTTTATGCTGCAGATTTAAGTGTAAAATGATAAAATAAGGGCTGTCGCCGTCCGTTCCGTTACTAGATTCTCCGAAGTGTTGAACAGTTGACGAGAGCGGAAAACCTGAGGGCTCCAAAGGCTAGGTCCTCAGCTCGGCTTGACCATGACTCGTCTGCACTACCCTTTAAAGTCAAAATCAAAAAGATTATTAACTTAAAGATCAAGTACTTTTTAATCGTCCAAAAAAGTTTTACCTGTTACTCATTCAGAGCTTCTTATACTTAGCTGTGAAGATGAAAGGGGCGCGCCAAGAAACTACACACCTATCCCAGAAGTAACGGCATTTAAAAAAATCGTATGTCGTTAAGCGAGCAACAAAGTTTTAATATTTTATTGCTTATCAATCTTATTCCAAGCTGATAAGGTTCAATATTTGCTAGCGACAAGAGACTGATTGCCATGTCGTGTGCAGAGGCCACGTGACCACATTGATCCTGAAGCTGGCGCTGCACGCGGAGCTGTCGCTGCAGACGCTGGCCTTCCGGTTGGACTACAGCGACTTCTACAAGCGCGGCGACGCGAAGCTGCACGAGCCGCTCACCTACCAGCACAAGCGGCTCAGCGAGATCGGACTCAACTTGGCCAAGGTAAGCTTTTGGATACCTCTTTGTATATGCAAGAATGCAAAGAAAATGTAAAATGTCAACGTAAAAATGCAGGCAAGGTTTATCAGAATAAAAGGCAAGAGAGTTGTCGTACTGGCTTCTAATAAAAAATAAAGTTAAAATGCTATACGAGTCGAAAGTGCAGTGATCGGATGAAGGGTGGTGACTAGGATTGCCACCTTTTTTCAGGACTAATAAAGTATTTTTTCATTATGTTATAACAAAAATAAAGAACATACATAGCATAAAAAAGTATTTATTTATTGGTCCTTAAAAACGTATTTTTTGTTGCTCTTTGCGACAAAATATTTTGTGGTTGTGGAGTTTATTTAGTCTCATAAGTACTCATAACCAGTAACGAGCCAGTTACAATCAGTTTTACGTAAATAGTGTATTTTAGCGTACTTTATTGGTGTCGTAGCTTATAAAGTACACCTACATGAAAAAGAGGACAATACTCTATTTTAGAGTACGGGTGGCAACCCTAGCGGTGACCTTAAAATCTGTCACCGTTATTGCTGCGTCTGTATTTAGTTGTAAGTGTTGTAACTACGCATATAAAATGTTAACATATGTACGTGCATCGTACACTCTTTATTTGTACTAATGATCGCCGATTGGTCGAAATTGGACCGAATAATCGTAGTACCACAATATAAGGAGACTGCACGGACTTCTTGGCTGGAAAGTGAAGTGACTGCGGTTTATGATTATTTACATATAATTTTACGCAAATATTGTTGCGAACAAATTGACATGCCGGGTCAGGTGCACTACCAACTATGCTATCGTGGCTCAATCCAACTCGCCGAAATTAATCAACACTATCTACTCTTACCTGTAAGCCAAAGGAGCCCTATTCAATGTTTGATAACTACGTCATCAACATCCCGGTTTGAATCCCGCTCGTGGATTTTTTTTCAGTCTTCGGTTTAGCTTAATTTTTTAATTTGTGTTATGTCGTATATTAATGTGATATAATGGTGGATTATTAACTGTTAAGAGTTTGTGAACGTGCATGAGCGTTGGCAAATAAAACAAAACAGTGCAATGTCACTTTTCAAGTTCTCTCAAGAAGTCTTAATAAAGCCCCACATCTTTACTGAGGTAATCGAGGTGTTGGGGGGTATATAATTTCTCACATCCCATTACTATTATTATTCATAATCATCATATATTAACAAAAGAAATTTATCTATTTGTATAACTTGTAAGAAAAAAAGGAGACAGCGCACGGTAAGCTTCATACATATCGCGGTCGAGCAACGCACGCATAGACCGTCTGATAGATACGCAATCTCGCATCAGCTGGGCTCTGACTATTTGGGCTGTTCCGAGATTCCGAGCGCGGTATGTACAGTTCGATTCAAATAGGATGGCGACTCTGAAGTATGCTGCGACGTCCCGCCTGACGTCGTCGTCGTCGTCGAAATTCGCTACTGCGACGCGACTTGTGACTAGCTTCACAGCCGCCATCCTATTTGAATCGCACTATATAAGGCTTACCTTCTGCATCTTTTATGAAACACTCCAAATCCTTCCTAGACGAAAACGTTTAGGACGGAGTAAATTGCAAGCTTAATTAACCATCGGTGCCTTGACAGGGCACTATACACAAAACAAATGCTTCACAGAATGCATCTATCGACGAATAGCTTGTGTAGGGCATGTGGAGAGGAAACGGAGTCAATGCAGCACCTACTGTGTGACTGCCACTCTCTGGCTAGGAAAAGAATGGGACTCCTGGGGTCGGCCTATCCGAAACCGGAGGACTTCAGGCTCTTCGCTCTTAAGGACGTTGCCAAACTTATGGCATCTATCTTTACAAATGAAGAGTGAAAGGATGGTGTTGCACAAAAGATTCCGATGGGTCGAAGTGTTACTGCAAGAGGGAAATCTCAGCAGGCCCCATTAAGATAAGATAAGATACCTTCTGCAGTCTCCTTATTTTGTAGTAGCACATTATTGTACATCAATTTTATCTTTCGGGACTTCTTACCTATATAAACTTTACCTATACCAAATCTTACACTCCCCCGCAATGTGCTAAAAAGGGCACGAAGTGTTTATATTATTGAGGCTTGTGTGTTTTTACACCTGAGCTGTGTGAGATAGCTAAACGGTGTGCGAGAAAAAATCCTTTTCATTGCGGTGTAAAATAGTGTAATGATCCCAAGCAGCACACAAGCGTTTACAACATCAATTTACCAGCTCATTTAGAACTTAAGGTCCTTTTAATAACGTACAAGAGTGTCAAAAGATGCTTAGGGTGTTAAAACAGAAAGTCACAACTCAACTGTACAGCTTTAAGTATTTTGTGAGAATTTAAGCTAGCTTTATCGTTAAAGCTGTATATAGGCTGGATTTTGTATGCGGTCGCTTACTTACTACTGCACTAAGTGTTATTATGGTATCACTCGATACTTGTTTCTGTACAATGGTGTACGCGGCCCCCTGTTATAGAACTTAATCTTAAAGCGTAATTAGGCACTCTCGTGATTGACTCAGTGGTTTTATAACTACTGCCTACAAGAGTGCTTTAAAACTAAAAAGATAAACTACATCAATAGTACAGCTTTAGTACCCTCCAAATATCGCCTAAGCTGTATAACACAATGTCGCCATTTTAGAACGAATGAAAAAAAATTTCAAATATAATTAAACCAATGTTAGTTAATTAGATTAAAATTTTAAAATAGCTTGAACCGTTTCATGATTATCAGCTAAAAAAATGATCGCTGTGTCCTAAAATCTATTATTTTAAATATAATTTATATATTATAACCTTAAAAACAAACACTTTCTTAGCCGTCTTTAATACTTCTCTTTATGTTTTTATGATTGTTTTACTGGCGCGTTAAAATATTGCCAATAACCAACCACATATTAACAATAAATTTAATTTGCACTTTGTTTTAACAATTAACTCCATCTGATTTCTAAGATTTAACTTGTACTTGTGATTTCACTTTGAAATATAAACATAATATATGCGTCACCATTTTATTCTTGTACGAAATGTTTATCGTTTATTTTCATAGTTTTCTAATTCACTTCAAACTCATATTTAAAACTTTTATCATTATAAAATATTATTTGGAGTGTAGTTGCTTTTACTTACGTCGATTAACAGCTCTTAACCAGCTAATAAACAGCTTTTGCTCTCTTCTACAGCTAATATACAGCTATACTAACGCTAAAAGTTTTATAATGTGGGCCCTTTTTTAACTTATAAGGTCTGTATATCCGGATATACAGCCTTTTTACAGCCTCAATAAAAATAAGTTCAGATACAGCTTTTATACAGTTTGTGATGCTACTTGGGATATTGGTGGATTTTTACTCCCTCACCTCTACAATCTAATCTCTTGGCTCTATCTATATTATGTATGTACAAGAGTGATGTATCCAAATTATACAAATATGTGAGTGAGTTATCCAAAAGTCGTGGGTCCGATTCCCACTCTTGTAATCATATACATGGTCACTTTTTTATCACTGTCCAAACCTTCTGAGATGACTCCCGTGATACAAACGAACAACTTTACTATTGGACAAAAACAAAACATCAATATTCATTCGACTAAAATGTATGGAACAGCTGAATTTTTTATCTTCGAGTTAGGAAGTTGTTGGTCCAAAAGTAAGAGTTGTTCGTTTGTATCACGAGAGTCATCTCAGACGGTTTGGAAGGTGATAAAAAAGTCAACGGGTATAGCGTTTGTGAATGCAAAATTCAAAATAATAAAAAGAGTGATGATTTATGTATAAACTTGTTTTTTCATTTTAGAGCAAAATAATCGATCGCTCCAAGAGGAAGTGACATGTCGCGGCCGCGGCGCCGCCGCCGGGCGGCTGCTCGCGCTGGCTCGGGCTGGTCTGCGGCGCGGGCTCACACCTGCCAACTTATTAACACGCCACACGTTTCAAATGCCCCACAATGTACAGACGCCTGGTAGGCTACTCTTGACGCAAACTCAATCTCAATACAATTCCAATGCGATTAATATGTATCGATATTGGGATAAGTTTCGCAATTTCGGAACGCCCCATCTCGAAAATAATTTGTTCACTCAATTTCCACGCAATTTAATTCCAATGTAGCGCTATTATCGGTTTTAAGAGTGCCATTTGAATTTTTTAGATTTGTGATTGGAAATTGATTATTGCAATTGTGTTTCAAGAGTAACCCACCTGGACATCAACCTATCCAAACTCAAATTTCTTCAATAAATATTCGACCATCTGCCATATACATACAGTTCAAAGTTTATTGAGGAAATTTGTCAGATTGTGATAGTCTGTGTACAGGCGTGTGTACAAAACTAATCCCTCACAGACTGTTTGAACCATTAAGTCTTTAAAGTGAACTGCCCCATTTTATTAGCTCTCTACTAGTGCCATTATTTATGATGATATGTTATTAATTTAATTGTAATTTCACCATTAATATATATTTTTGGAAAATGTTTTGTTTTATTTCTGCCGTAACATGTTAATGGAAACCGATCGTGTGGACTGTATGCTATTTTGCGCTACGATCATCTACGAAATAGAGAACTCTTTAGGACGTCCGCTGCAGAAGCATAGCGCGGGTGTCCGCGCGGCGGCCGGCGTGCTGTTTCATTTAAATTACCCGTGCGCCCGCTTGGCGCATTGGACGCTATTAGACGAATCTAGGCTAGATTCGTTTACTACTACTACTAGATTCAATCTACTAGAAGAGAAAATAAAAGAAGTAGCTAGTAGCATAACCTGGGAGGATTACTAAGCTAATACATACATACATACATACATACATCACGCCTTTTTCCCGGAGGGGTAGGCAGAGACCACCTCTTTCCACTTGCTGCGATCCTTACAGACTTCTTTCGCTTCATCCACATTCATTAGTCTCTTCATACACGCTCGTCGGTTTAGGGTACTCTTGACCTGACCTTTTTTAAGGACTTCCCCGATTTGATCCAGGTACTTGCGTCGAGGCCTTCCCCTACCAACATTTCCATCCATACTCGCCCTATATATACTTTTAGTCAGCCTGCTTTCCTTCATCCTCTCAACATGTCCGAACCATTTAAGCATTCCTTTTTCAACCCTAGTCACTATATCTTCTTTTACACCACAACGTTCCCTAATCACACTATTCTTTATCCTGTCACTTAGCTTGACTCCAATCATACTAATAATAATAATAAGTCTATAATAAACTTTGAAGTTTGAAAAAATCTTGATCCATTTGGTAAGTCAATAATTGACATACCAAATGGATCAAGATTTTTTTAAATTATTGTAATAATTAACACTGCATAGATACACAAATTAAAAAATAAAACAATCATTTTTGTACGTAAAAAAATATAAAATATGATTATCATATTAGGAAAAGAGCTGCAAAATTTACATGTGTGGGTTTATCAACACTAGTCCGCTTGAGTGAACACTCATATTACAGCGCCACCAGCCGGGTCCAATTGAGAAGATCCGCTAGAGACCCACTTAAACACATACAATTTTTTTTGTCAAAATCGGTCTAGCCATTTAGGAGGAATTATTTATCAAAAAATTATATTTATTTGAGTTATACAGGGTGTTTGGTGCATCGTGTGCCAAATCGAATGGGGTGATTGGAGGGGTCTTTGGCTACCTCTTCAGCCCCCATAAAAAAATCTTGGTCCAACTTAATTTTTTACACTGATTTTAATTTTTTTTGGGTGAATATTTATAAAAGCCTACATTAAAATTATAATACAAAAAAAATTGTTAGGTCTAGCTAAATTTTTTGTTTTATCTTTATTTTGTAACGTTGTACGCTTCTACCGATACCAAAATGACTCGCCAGCAACATCTAGTTTTTTTTATAGCCCCGCAGTTTTCTAAGTAAAAAAAATAAACTTGAACGTCAACTTTCGATATCAATTAAAAAAAAACTAAAAGTGATCTAGTTCTTCCAATTTTTTTAAAACATCTCTGGACTGTCCCCTTTCTAATGGTGTGCAATATGCTATGAAAATTAATTAGTAACATCTCATATTTGCAAATTTTCTGTACTTAGTCGCAATTTTTGAATATTCAATAGGTGTAATAAAAACAAGCTTTTGCGTTAATAACACTCATCATAAGGCAGGTAATTATTTAAAATTTCGTAGGTCTAATTTTAAATAAAAAAGAAAATTGCATTTTAACATTTATTTCACATTTTTAGTTTAGTTTTGTAAATCCTGCTCAAATTGTTGACCTCTGTTGCGAATGCAGGCCCGACATCTTTTTCGTATTTCCACAGTTGTTGTGCGAAGCCGTATTTCGTCCTTAATAGTACTGAAGGCTGCTTCTATACGTTGGACTAGTACCTCCCTCGTTGGAACCTCTGTGGCATATACCAGCTCTTTGGCACGTCCCCAGACATAAAAGTCTAACGGAGTTAGATCAGGGGAACGTGGCGGCCATGCAATAGACCCATCGCGCCCAATCCACGCATTGGGGAACATTCTATCGAGATATTCCCTCACAGTCAAACGCCAATGCGCGGGACAGCCGTCATTCTGAAAGACTATGGGAACATCTTCATTAAATACGGGCACCTGGTCCAATAATTCGGACAGATCATTTTGCAGGAACTCTAAATAATTATCGCCATTGAGGTTATCGGGCAGGTAATGCGGTCCAATTACCTGATTCCCAATCACTCCTGCCCAAACGTTCACACTAAACCGTCTTTGAAAAGATTTCTGTCTTCTGACACGTGGATTTTCCATTTTCGGTGCCCAGTGGTGCAAATTGTGTAAGTTAAGAATCCCTTCTTTGGTAAATTTGGATTCGTCCGTCCACAGTATTCGTTTTAAAAAATCAGGATCATCCACATCCGTGTGTAACAAAAACTGACAAAAATGCACTCGTCTGTCAAAGTCACCACCCTCTAAACCTGCAACAAACAAAAATCTTTTAAATTCCTCTTGAGCAGTAAGTAATTAGCACTAAAAGATTTTCAAGTAAGCAAGCTGTGAGCACATAATAATAACCATTCACTTGCTAACAGCGACGTCATAAAACTTATTACCTGCTTAACAAAGGCAACGTCAAACAAAAGTTTAAAATTACGTACCTTGCACCGGAGTATAGTGGAATGGATGTTTTTCGTTTTGTCGAAGGACTTTCCACACTTTCCATATTGAAATATCAAGATGTGCCGCCACATTTCTAATGCTTCTTGTAGGGTCTTCCTCAAAAAGTGCCAGTATTCTCTCGTCCACTTCAACATTATGTCGCACAACATGGCCCCTCGGTTCATGAAGTGACACTGCCTGTTTCGCGTAAGCGCCGGTACGTGTCTTGTAAGACTCTGCGGCCAGGTAATCGTCGACCAGAAAAGCGTTCCTGGTAAAGTCGTTGCGCTGCACGAGCGACACCACGGGCTTCTCCATAAGCCATTATGATGTCCGCATATTCTTCGTTAGAGAATGTCGCCATTGCAATAACAAAAAAGTCAACAAAGTTTAACAACGACACCGAAAGTTAATAAAACGTAACAAAAACAAACAAAACTTAACGATAGCAAAACAACTAAATGAAAGAATCGTGGAGTACAGTGAACTAGCACACACGTGAGGCCACTGAGCAAGTAATCACTACGTTATAAGAGTCGAGTCGGCACTTCATAACTAGCCGTGCCCGTTTTCACAATTATGAACGTAGTTTCTACCAACCTAATAAATAAAATCGTACTACCAACATAAGCAGGAAATGTCAAAAGAATAGTGAAGTAGGTACTTTGCAAACTGAGCATAATGTCGATATCGATAAAAAAAAACTTTGTAGTGTCTATACCCATTAACATCAAATATTTCATACGTTGGAATAAAAGCAGGCGATAAATCCCATCACAACATGCCAGCAAAATATATATTTATCTAAAAACAATCTAAAACTTTTCTCCTGATGACATGCAATGAAAGAATTACCACTTGTTTTTAAATAAAAAAGTCAGTCAAAGTCAAATATTTTTTATTTACATAAACTTTAGAAAAGTGCTTTTGAATCGTACAAACATTTTTACCTACTACCCATATCATCTGTAAAAAAGTAATGAAAATATCAAATTCATAGAACGAAACTTGGCAAAGTACTTGGTAAACTTGGGAAACTAAAATCACCTCCTGGCATGTTTTCATAATGAGTACTCGCTTTAGAAGTCGATGCTGGACAATTCATTGAAATATCTGCAAGAAATGAATAGCAATATTAAGACCAAATATTAGTGTCATTGGAAAGTCACTTACTAAAGTAAGAAAGTTTGAATCAATTGTTATTTAGGTACCTATTTTGGGTAAATTTTCAGAGCGGACTTTTTTCCGTCATTGCGGTGGCGAATTTATTTTTTCACATTTCACCCAAACCAAATGCGCTAGATTATAGATTAAGATGCTGTGAATCTAATAATTTGTGAGGCACCCTTTAGAACACAGTACTTTCGGAGAATTTTTGTTTTTTTAATTTGCGCCACCGAAATGATAATAAAAGCCACTGAAATGACTGATTTTGATGGCAAATTTTCATATAATGCAAATAAAAAATGCGGTAATGTACTTATATGATTTATTTTTTTAGTAATCAACTATTTTGGTACCAGAAACATTGATGACACAGTAACATAATATTAAAAAAACTAGTACTATGTCTTAATAGATTAAGCTAGGCTTCATATTCTTACATTATAGTTAAAGTTATGTAACAATAATTGAGCATTTAGAATAAACAACAAAAAAATTTGAAAAGATAATACAAAAATCTTATACAAACACAACGAAACTATTTCTCTATATAACATAAAAAATGTATGACTACTGAGATCACACGTATAATCAGCCTTAATTCAGCAGTCTTTCTAGAACTTTATAAATACTTAAAAAATATTTTCATCATCAGAGTCCGAATTGAAATACGACTTTCATTCAGTGTAGAAAGTAATGCGTTTGAAGTAGATGGAGTTATATTAATTTCATAAGTTGAAATTTTCACCCAGAAACTATCATCTGAATCTATGACCAAATTGTCGGAGACGTTGGCATGTCTATTGTTACTCCTTTGTGCAGCTGGAAGGCTTGTTTCTTTGTGTGCAGATGGATTATTCAGGGCTATGAGAGGTTGCATTGGTATTGGTTCTACGCACGCTTTTGGTGGGTCAAAATAAAAAAAAATCTGTGCCCTTTTTTGTGATACTTATCCATGTCTTCTTTTTTGTTTCTCATGTTCTTCAGGATTATTTTTTAATTTTGCCTTTCTTTTCCGTTCCGCAATCCTCTTTTTCTCCAGCCGTTCTTCTCTACTTGACGTGTTTTTCCCATTTTTGATTTAATACATTGAACAAAGTAATAATACCATGAAGACTAAGGCAGTGTGACTGCGGTACAAAATTTGCTTAGACTAGACACTACATACACCGTTATCTAGCAAACTAAGTCACATATACATAATATTGTATTTTAGGACAAAATTAATATTAAATATTGAAACTTTATGTATTTAAAGAGTATATAGTATTGATTATACAGGTATTTTTCATTACGGTGGCTCATTCGTCATTCCGGTGGTCCACTACGCCACCGCAATGACGCCACCGTAATGACGACAAAATGGATTTTTTAATTTTAATTACCCAACTACCTATTTAATTTAGTAGAAATTTACAGGTTGTAATATCGAGGCAATTATCTACAACATACTTACTTGACGACACAATACATCACTATGTTTATTATCTAAAACGTGCCACCGAGCTGACCGCACACGGTGACCAAAACACATTTTACGAAAAACTTACCTCGGGAACGAGATTAAATTTGCGTATGCGCCGTCCTTCCACACACAGTTTGGGGCCCGTCTAACGCTCAGGATGATGCAAAACAAAAATATGGCGTGATATTGCTTGACCCATAGAAAACAAGTAGTCAACTGCAAGCATCGGAAACGCAGTTTTACGCGGGACAAAGACATATTGGCGTCTCAGTTTTTTTATTTAATAGTTAGTAACGTTTTTGTGCTTTAAAATATGAAATGAAGTAAATATCTTTAAAATGAGATACTTTTATAAAAGTTACGTTAAAATTTCGTGTAATAGTGAGTGGTTTTGTGAGCGCAATTTGAAGTGGGACAAGCCTCTCAGGGGTAGGCCGCTCATACAAGTCGGATATTCAGCGTGGAATTTTTTATAAGTTTTATATTAATTCTAATCAAGTTTTTATATATATGGTTAAACTACGACATATATTTTCATGAACGCGTGTGTTTAGTCTGTTTTGAATGATAGTTTCTTTATAAAGGACATAGGACGCCCAAAAAAGTACGCTTGAAAATTTACCCTTTTATGCTTTTTAAACGTGTGCAGTCTTTCCTCAAATTGTGTCACATTTTCATGAGGCGTTCTTGATTTAGAAGTAGATGGCAGACAATCGAGTGATATATCTACAAATAAAATATAATAAATATCAGATGTTAAGACTGTCAGCGTCATCAAAAAACCAACTTGTAAATAGCTTAAAGTGTTCAAAATGTTCCTATTTTGCGTTTTTTTAAATTATGTGCTGTGGTGTGCCACTCTGAGCTTCTGCTTTAGAACTAGATGCCGGAAAATTAAACAAAATACCTGCTAGAAAGTATAACAATTTCATTTTATGTACGGCAAATGACCACACAGTACACCTGATGGTGTACTGCGAATTTCGTGCAGATATATAAAACGCAAAATTACCTTTTTCTTCTCCAGCTTACATATAGGGAAATTTGCAAGAATTTCATCAGAAAGCTGTGTTTACCTTTAATGTAGGATAGGCATTTCTTTTTAATCTATTACCATTTTTGTTGAACATTTTACGAGGAAAGTGATCGCCATATATAAACTTATTAACATTTAACTTCTTTATGGGTATATAGACCAAATCCTCATTACCTGTATATTTTTGTATATACCCACAGTCGACATCTAAAATAAATAAAAATATCGATAACATAAGCACAGCACTAGGACAATGTAAAGTTTATAAATAAGGAACTAAAAAATAACCCGAATTTTCTTCTAATTGTTACTTAGACACATATATTTACCGATATTACCACTTATTAATAACACTGTTTTTACTCAAATTTAAAACTTGGAATACACTACAAAACTTACCTGTTTGGGTCAAGCGGGAATCTAGCCAATAATATATCCTTACTCAACTTTCTCAATCTTTGAATACCACAAATTTCACACTTACGCAAAGATTTGCCACCCATAATGTAATTTTACTACGTTTTTTACAGTTTTTAAACTTCCGAGCTGTACAAAACACACAAATATTTAAACAGAACTACAATGGCACCCTATAGAAACTTTGAATGGCGCGTTACATGCTGGCCAACATGACCATACCGTATAATGCGACTAAATTAGCGTGTTGTGGCTGGTACAATAAGACAGAACGTTTTATTAACTTTGTTCATTGGTAGGATTATTTCGTAATTTAATGTTGGCACAAAGTACGTTCATAATTCCATACAATAAATTTTTTATATGAAGTGTCGACCCCCTGCGTGAGGCAGCAGAGGCAGTGATGTCTCAACTAGAAAAATGGCGTGGCCGGGTCGACGCGGGCTTGCGGGGGCCGTTCGCGATTTGTTCAAACAGGTTTGCGCTATGCAAGAAAGGGATAGAAGATAATTTTCACTTCGCTAGAGTGAAAAAACAAATTTCACCTGTTTCAAACAAACAACGGGCGGTTTACTATTCACCTTATGAAAGAGACAGAAAATGTAATCTGCCTGAGTGTTATTAACGCAAAACCATGTTTTTATTTCATCTGTTGAGTATTAGAAAAAAAAGAAAGAGGAACTTTTCTGTTAAAAATTGCGACTAAGTACAGAAAATTGCAAATATGAGATGTTACTAATTAATTTTCATGGCATATTGCACACCATTAGAAAGGGGACAGTCCAGAGATGTTTTAAAAAAATTGGAAGAACTAGATCACTTTTAGTTTTTTTTTAATTGATATCGAAAGTTGACGTTCAAGTTTATTTTTTTACTTAGAAAACTTTGCGTGGCTGTAAAAAAAAAACTAGATGTTGCTGGCGAGTCATTTTGGTATCGGTAGAAGCGTACAACGTTACAAAATAAAGATAAAACAAAAAATTGAGCTAGACCTAACAATTTTTTTTGTATTAAAATTTTAATGTAGGCTTTTATAAATATTCACCCAAAAAAAAATTAAAATCAGTCTAAAAAATTAAGTTGGACCAAGATTTTTTTATGGGGGCTGAAGAGGTAGCCAAAGACCCCTCCAATCACCCCATTCGATTTGGCACACGATGCACCAAACATCCTGTATATCACACAATCACACGTATTGAAGAATTATATATATTAAAACAATTAAGAATAACTTATTTTAACTTTTAAAGAAAGCCAGCGGATATTTAATAGTAGAAAGGCATCAGCTAAATATTCTGGCCAACTACACTAAGACTTTGATCAATAAATACTATAAAGATAAAGGAGCCGGGACAAAAAATGGCCAACGCGGTGCTGCCTGCTTCTAGGAGGGAGGAACAAGGCTTTACCTTTACCTACTGCAGCTTTTTAGAGGTAATCTCTTCGCAATTTCTATCCCTTCGCCGCCTCTTATCACCTTCGGTCCCACTAACAAAGCCACAAAGCTAAGTAAAATAAAAATCTCAAACTGAATAAACGGTTTTGAATTTTGTTGTTAATCGATATTGAAATCGATTTAGTTCAATTCGGGAATTGTTTTCTCATCTCATCCTAAACGTGTCCCAACCCTAGATCTATTGTTTGTTTGCGTTTTTCGGTTAGGTTTTGATTGGCTTGACATGACAGACACAATCATTAATTTTTGTAAAGTTTTGCAGGTGTTTTGTTTTTGTTTAAAATAAACTTTATCTTGAGTATTTGTATTTTGACAACGGTGGCGAGGAGCTTTATTATTGTTAATAAATTAAAATATTTTTTGAAATGGCTTCTTCGAATGAGTTTGATGTGCTGGACGAAGAAGTTAGAGAACTTCTTCAAAATTACAAACACAAAAAAGCGACTGTATACGAGCCTTGCACCCTGAAAAATATAAAAGATTGTTTGATCGGACTAAGTGAGGTGAGTCATGAACAACTGACCGAAGAGTTCTTTTCCAAAAACAGCCAAATATGTAATAAACTTTAACACTTAAAATAATAACATTTATTTCAGGAATTTGGACTTTATAACATAAACTATACCTTTAACCCTTACATTGACTTTGATAATGATCATCTGACCCCTGAAGCTATTGTCAATCTAATCAATTCAAGCTGGACATTATTATATTATCATAAAAACTTGAAAGAGAAGGCTGATATGCTTTTAGAGCAGAATCATATCCTTGACCACAACAATAAACAACTCAATGTAAGTTATCCTTATCTTGCTATATTAAATGACTTATGTTTTTTAGATAGAACTTGCTGTTAGTTAGCAGTTGACCTATACTGGGTAAATAGCCTATGACTGTCCCACTGTTAGGCAAAGGCCTCCATCATTGAAGTCAAATCATCCCTACAATTGGGGGTAATGGCTTAATCACCGCACTTGCCTAATACAGGTTGGTGATCATCAGTGATCGGAGTAGGTAGAGCTATTTTGGTTTATTGACCGTAAACGTTGATGTTAATATGGACATTTCGCGAGATTCTAACTGAAACTTTTTTTTATAAACATGATAAAAGAAGGCTTGTCTTACATATTGGCAGTAGGCGTCACGACGTTGTCCAACTTATATTGGCGATGCGTTGCCAATTTCCATTGCGCACACGCTTGATGTTGCCGCACGATTTTGCTGCACAACACGGCTTTTGGAAACAAAAAAATACAATAGCGGGCTCCGCCGCTAGAACCTGTTTTTGTCTCTTTCTACAGCAATGTTTATCGACAATATTTCGGGAATGTCCATATTAATACAACATATCGTAAATACAATAAATTGCTCTACCTACTCCGACCACTGGTGATCATACACCCATATCGAAAAATCTGGAACACATTTGCCCAACGCCCATGAAACCCCCAACTTTGGGTATCAGTCAGAGTGCTTCGCCACTCGTCTACCTTAGCCTCAATCTTAGTGACTTATTTTTCGAAATTACTTAAATTTATTAATCCCAGTTTGGACTTAAAGTTATAGTTAAGAATCGTAAAATTTATTTAAATTATTTTTCAAGGGAGCATTAAGTAAATTAAAAGAAAAGTTGTCTTCCGAGAAGAATGAAGCACGAGCCTGTGTAGCTTCAGCACAGAGGGTGTCCGATCGGTCTGAAGAACTTTTACAAGCACTGACAGAGACAAAAGCAAAACTTCTAAAAGTCTCCAAACAAAAAGATGCTGTTAGTAAAAGTTTGCACAATGAAATTGCTAGACTTAAACAAGACAACGAAAAGCTTATGGACCGGCTACGAAACAAATCAAGTGAGATATTTACTATTAATTTATTGTTAATGACATGCTGTGCGATGTTGTTCATCCTTCAGTAAGTCAGGACTGCTTTTCTCAAATATATACATAGTTTTTAAGCCTGTTGTACAAATCCTGCAAAGAGTGTGTGTGGTTTGCTGACAACTCCATGATTCTGTTTGCTTAGCAAATATAACCATATATTACACTTAATTACCTTACTACAACCATATTGAAATGTATAATTTCTCTTAAATAGTCTTATCTTTAAAGCATGAGCATCTGGACATTGTATGCATTTCCAGAGTGCACTTTGATTCAAAAGAACAAGTTAAAAGAAGTACGTCAAAAAACCTACAACCCTTTTGCTTTACTCTTCAATTGCTCTAAATATTTAAAAACAAGTTTTGCAACAATCTGTTTTAAAAAGATAACTTGCCTCATGTGGGACACAAAATCACAACCTTTCTTAAGCGGAGCGAAAGCTGTCCCAACCAAGCTACCGAGACATAGTTTCCCTGTCGAATTCCACTATTAGCCCAGCATTTTTCTTTCTATTGTTGTGTGCTATTTTTAAAGAATCATGTTGTGTACACAAAATAAAATAAAATGACTGTAACAAATTCATCAATGTTGCTTTCTATTACAGATGTTCACGTGTCTTGCAGCGACGTGTGTGACTCAACAATGTTGCGCCTAAAGGAACGTGAACGCAAACATTTGGCGGTCATTTCCCAGCTTCAGAACAATAACCAAGAGCTGCTCCGCGAGGTATTAGCGCTTAAAGAAGATATTATTCTAGGTGGCATACAAAATTTTGACTTGGATGATAAAAAAGCATAACTTTTTCTTAAAATCCAGTTTAGAGGAGGTTTCTTCCTCAATGTACTTTTGTTCGTTTAAGAGCACAGGCTATATGGAATGGTCTGTTTTTAAAATATATTGTAAACAATCTATTATAAATATGAGGGAATTTTGTCGGCAAAAGTACGCCGAGGACTGTCCCTGGTCTGTGCTGGCCTTAAGAAGTAGACATGGATTTAAAGCCTGTCCAATACAGTTCTTATAGATCTGTTTTGACAGACATAAAAGTAGGAAAGACTGTCCCTCGTCGGCGTTCATTTTAAAACTGCCTTAAAAATCACAAAGTTTTAATGTTATCATGCTCCAAGTGTCCTGTTAAGTTTTGCAATAGCACAACAGTTGTTTCACGCTGTCTGCTCACGACCGACTTTTTGTAGGATAGATTTTTTTCGCCGAGTTTTATCAACTATTTTGTGACCGACTTTTTGTAGAACTATTCTATGTGCGTTACAACATAGAATGTTTTACGTTTTACGTTTCATTTTCACCGACTAATTTCAACGACTAAAAAATCGGTCACCGGATTATCGGACGTGGGCGGGCGGGCGCCTTTATATGTATATGAAGTGTTTTTGCAAATTTTCAAGATAACATTAGTCTTAGGACTAACCAATTTTAATATTGTTAAACGCACATTTGTTAATTAATGGTTGTTATTGTTGTGGAAGTTACTGCTCTGCCGTTTAAATTGATATTACAAAAAAATTGTGTAAAATCACAAAGATAGCTAAAAATAATCGTGATATTAAAACCCTTAGTAGAAATACAAAAAAAATTACAAGAGCTAAGTGACAGCAGCCATCATAGAATTAGTTCCTACTTGGTCCACATCACCCAATATTTTAACGACCCTTTGGATAGTCTTGTTGGATCATGCAATTAATCAAAAAGACAATGCTAACACAGCACATTAGCTTTAAAAGTTTTATTTAATTATTATCATTAAATGACGGATGTGGATTTCTTATCATCATCATCCCAGCGAAAAGACGTCCACTGCTGGACAAATACATTTGACTCAAACGTTAATCGTCATTGTTTACTCATCTGTCATCCTATTTATTATAACTTTTAATTTTTCTGCCTGTGATTAACATGATCTCGGTAATTAGGTAACAACTATTACCAATCAGTATTATAATAATTATTTTAGGAATATTAAAATATTTCGTTTAACATGTTAAGTTGAGGATTAAGTTTAACTGATATTAATTTTGTGGCTGAAAACTATGTTATTGTTACTAACTTGATACTGCTAATGGTAAAGATAATATTTTGTAATAAAAATCAATAAATATCGCTTTGAAACTATTTCTAATTTTCTTTTTTAATATACTTAATTTATTAGTCACTAGAAGCCGCCTGCAAGCATAATTTGTTGTCTCTACCAAATTTGCTTCCTAACACGAGCAGGAGTGCGTGCGCGCGTTGTCTCTAGATATTGGTGCTTAATCGCGATTGGTTCTGCAAGTCTGATAAGATCATTACATTACTGTGATAAAACATCGCCAAAGACCGTGTTGTCTTTAGGAAATAAAAGTTTGGGTTATATGAGTTGGGATTATGTGAATAAGTTAGATGCTCCGGCACGCGACATGACCACTAAGAGACCTATAAAGATCACCGTGGTGGGGGATAGTCTGGTGGGCAAAACATGCCTGCTGTACGCGTTCACGAAAAACGAGATCCCGGATGTATTTGTGCAGATACACTCAATGTAAGTTGGCTTGGAAGAATATGTGCCGACGGTGTATAGGATTTGGCATGCTAGCTTATAAATAAGTTTCCATCGTATGGAAACGCGCTAAGGAGCTCATTGGCAATCCAGAACTCGTTGAATCTAGGCTGCAGAGTCTTCAATTGGACGAGCTGATTCTACCATCTTTTTATGTCCGGAGAACTAGACGCAGGCATCACATTCTTACGTTGTTAATATATCACCTATACGCACGAAGCGCATTGCTTCACCATTCTTCTTGATGCGGACAGCGAAGAAGCTGAACTTCCTTCCAGTGAGACGGTTTGCTGATAATTACAAGCTGGACCTTTTCAAGACAAGGGTGAATAAACATTTTATAGGCAAGTATGCTACATCCTAGGCCGCATCATACCATTTGTGTTTAAGTTAGTGTACCTATTTCAGCTGTTTTTATCTATTCACAGATTTGAAAATTACGTAGGCAACATAACAGTGGACGGCGAAGACATAGTAATGGCTTTATGGGACATAGGGAATGGACGACTATTATCGGATGAGACCGCTGTATTATGAAAACGTAAGCATTTGTCTGTTTTGTTACCAAGGATATTTATATACTAAATGTATCTATAGTACCAGTACAGCTTGTTTCGTGAGTTTTAAGACTTGTTTCAAAAACTAAGACTATCAGAAAAAGGCGATTCATGTAGGTGTATCACAGGGCTTTGTATTTGACCCAGTGTAATAGTTATACCTACATCATAATTTAAGTTGTGTAAAGATGCTTTCATCTATTATTCCATGCAATAAAATGTTACTAGTTTATTGCAAGGAACGTTGTAACCGCCTCTGTGGTCTAGTGGCTAAGACCACCGGTTTAGACCCAGAGGTCCGGGGTTCGATTCCCAGCGGGGGTACATCTTTGTGTACTCGGTTTGGTTGGTGGTAGGACTTGTTTGTCCGCCTGGCTAGCTACCACCATCTTATCTAAATATGTCGCCATAATAACAATGTTTGTAGCATTGTTGTGTTCCGGCAGCTAGAGATAAGATAGCCAGTGCCTCACTAGTTGAGGATCCCGGGTGAAGTGCGCTTCCACCAAATAACCTTATCGTCACTTAACATCAGGTGAGATCAAGGCACTGTGCTTACCCGTAAATAAAAAAAAAAAAAAAAAAAAACAAGGTCTTTAATATGTAGTTGAATCATGGTTTTTTATTTACAAACTTACAAAACATACATTCAAGTGACATTCTCTGTGTGTTTTTATTCAGTGGTGCTATTTATATTTCGAGTTACCACGACATTTAAAATAACCAAATGTATAATTTGTAATAATTTTTAGGCAGACTGCTTCTTGGTGTGTTACTCGGTCGGCAGTCAGTCCTCGTTTGAGAACGTGGTCGACAAATGGTGCCCCGAGCTCAAAAGAGCTTTTTATTGTAATAAAAAAACAATGTTGTTATACCTATATAGTTCGAATTTTGTTTCTTTTAAATATTCAATTTATTTAAATTATCATTAAACATGACGAATTGTGTGAAATAGGATAAAAATTAATAGACAGGAAATAACACCAAACCAAAACGAGCAACGCAAACTTCTAAACAGTAAAAACGTTACTTGCAACAAAATAAAGTTAAAACAAGTTAAACACGAAAGAGTAATTAGGTACGTAACATTTACACAAGGTCCTTTTGATCCTATGAGGCGTTAAATTTACATAACGATTTATTTAAATATCAAATTAGAATTTAATGGATGTTATCGGACTTCTTCGGCGTACAAAAATCACTCCAATTGTAAACATGGTTGGGTGACGCTAAAGGATTCGCTAAAGCGGTTTGGATGCCGTACGCGGCGTACGCCTGGAGAATTAATTATGAACCCGAGGCTCCGGCGGACAAATCGGTTGCCGATACGAGCATCGGCGCTAGCAGCCGCCTGCAACCACACTTTGTTGTCTCTACTGAATCACTCTGCATCCGACCGCGAGCGAGCATGCGCGTGCGCGTTGTTTCTATTGAAATTGGCGCTTTATCGCGAGTGGTTCTACAAGTTTGATAAGATCATTACATCACTGTGATAAAACATCGCCAAGACCGGATTGTCTTTAGAAAATAAAAGTTTCAACTTTTGAGTTATGTGGTGCTTATAAGTGTTGGGTATAAGTGAATAGTCGGATGCCCCGGTACGCGACATGGGCACGAAGAAAACTATAAAGATCACAGTGGTCGGGGACGGTATGGTGGGCAAGACTTGCCTGCTGTACGTGTTCACCAAGAACGAGTTCCCGGAGGAATATGTGCCGACAGTGTAAGTAGGCTGAGTGTTAGGAAGGTGCCGTTGGTGGCATCTGGCAGGTGTGCTGCTGATGGGTCATTGGGGCACCGTCGCCGTCGCGCGTTACGTGAGGTCGAGCCGCTAAATTAACAGACTGGTGGCGTAATTTTAGTTATCACTGTGTTAGGTATTCGTGACGTCACGACAGTCATGGCGATTCAATGTAGTGATATATGGATTTACCGGGTCTATATTTATTTATGCGTGACACATGCTTCTTAGTCAAACATAATAACAATTAAAACAGTTGCGTGTTTAGCTGTGAAATTGTACATCAAATTGGAATTCATAGAAGGAAAATGTTTGTGGTAAACATTTTATTACACAAGTTTATTCGAGAATACTCTTTGGTTTTTCATGTTGATTTTTATAACAGTATGTTTTTAGTGGCCCGATCGCTAAGGGTCGTGGGTTTCAATCCCACTTGAGGCAGTCGCTGTTTTAAACTGTTGATTTTAGTTTGTTTTTAACAGTGTATATTTCTTATATTTTGTAAGGTGAACATCAAATTGGCTGAACACACTAGTGCAATGTAAATTGCTTCAATGTGACAGGGTTCTTATTTGTTTTGGGCTTGTACACTGTACTCTCTCAGCTAAAAAGACGTCCATTGCTGGACAAAGGCCTACCTAAATGATAAATCATTTTGAGGGGAATTTGCCAAAATCGCCACGCTTGGCAGGCAGGTTGGCGATCGCAGTAAGGTGAGAAGAGAGACGCTGCTGCCCATCCTCTGGAATGGTCCTATAGTCGCCTTCTACGACACCCACGGGAAGAGATGGGGTGGTGCAATTCTTTACCCCCGACACCACATTGTACACTTGTACTCAACTACAAGTTCTTGGGCGTGTGGTGACTTTTCCGTCCGTTCCTTAGTTTTTCCGTTGTAAGTCGGTAACCTTTACGGTGTGTCGTTATTATATGTCTATTACTCGCAACTACCAGTTCTAGAATTCTTACTATCGTCATGCATGATAATAAATAGACAATCTATAAGACCAACACAAGAACAGTGTATAGTGATTATTTTTAAAGAGTTTTATTATTACACTTTATGTGATAACTATTCAAAGAAACATATTAATTAACATTTCAAGTATTATAATTTATTTTGTTATTGTATTTCAATTAAATTACACATAATTTTTTATCATTTAAACTCTCGCACTTGACTGATTACGTTCATAAAATTAGAAACGAATAAATATCTGTGAGATCATCGAATAGAAAAAATAAAATGAAGTTAATGTTTCATGGTTGTTTTACCTACCGGAAGACCTGTTATTCAACTTTATACTTTTTTTTCCTTTAGTTGATGGCTTTGTGCGATTAGCACATTTAGCCAGTGTCAAAGTAATTTTTCTTACAAGTAATACATAAATATAATCCTGTGTGATGATGATGAATAATAAGAATAATAGAAATGAGAAGTGAGAAATTATATACCCCCCAACCCTTCGAGTATCTCAGTAAAGATGTGGGGCTTCACTAAGTCCTAGGGCGGACTTCTTGAGAGAATTTGAAAAGTGACGTTGCACTGTTTAGTTTCATTTGCCAACACTTATGCGCACTCACGAACACTTAATCCACCATTATTTTACATTAATATTCGACTTAACACAAATTTTAGAAAATAAAACAAAACCGCAGACAGACATGACTGCACTTTCCCGCCAAGAAGTCCAACTTTATACTTATTACTTTACTCATAGATGCTTACAGTACAGTCTACACAGTAGTAGGTACCTACATCATCATCATCATCATCCTCAGCCTGAAGAGGTCCACTGCTGAACATAGGTCTTCCCAATGGATCGCCACCACACTCGGTACCTACCTACATACTGGACTAAAAAGAACCACTCATCATAACTCTAGGTAATCAATAAATACACAATTACTTTAAGAAGATAATAATCTTTATATATATAAACTTCAGTGTGTGTGTATGTTATTGAACTCCTTCTAAACGGCTAAACCGATTTGAATGAAATTTTCTGTGTGTGTTCAAGTGGATTCGAGAATGGTTTAGATTTACAATTGGACCCGGTAGGTGGTGCTGCTATAGGGGTCTATCATGGGATACGGGTTGTTCTTAAGCGGACGAATAATTTGTTTGTTTTGTTGTCATGGAAACTGTCAAAGCGTCCGCCGGTCAGCTAGTTATGTTATATTAATAACCTACTACAATAATAAATAATAATAATTTACCCTATTGATTTCAAATTTTAAATGATGTCCAAAGAAGGAAATTGCTTCATTATCTAATAATATAAATTATAATCTATTATAAAAAAACAGCTTTTATCAAATATTTATTTCCTCGCGTTCATGGCGTACAGGTGTTGACGCTATTAGAGTATATTTTGTATGTGAACAGGTAAGTGTCAGCAACTCTGTTCACTTACAATAGGTGTGTAATAAAAAACCCTACGGAATATTGCTCATAGACGCGACGTCGCTGATGAATCAATAAGCCTTACGTAATCTTTGCACCTATAATGTTGATTTTCGAGTAACCTTAAATCACCTCCGCTGTTATGATGACTAATACTTTATGTACGAGTAGTATGAAGTTAAATACTTTGATATTATGGTATCGTCACCCGTCAGCCCTAGAAATTACACTTATATTTGGCGTAGATATTATTCTCTGGAACTTGTAGTAGCGTGCCACAGGGCTCTAGATTTAGCTTTCTCTCTTTCCTTTTCAATTGCACGCCAGATGTCCTTATTACGCGTAGTTTGTTTGGTCTGTAAGTTTTGGTACTATCTCAATATACCTACACTTATTGGTTTTACAAATACTGAGTATGTTGTCAAACTTGAATATATGTATGCTAGGTAATTAACAAAAAAAGTATGTACAATACAAAGCTACTTGACGAGTGCCATTGTACATCTTTTTCTTGTAATGACGCTAATAATCACTAATAATTTTGTTTAAGCAATACCTACTTAGTGGTGTTGTATTGATTCATTGGTCTGGAAATACCAAGTAGAATTTTTCCTTCAGTTTTTAGGTAGGTACTTACCTACTTAGATAAAGTTTTTTTATTTATTAAGTAGGTAGTCATTTTTTAGAGTTTTTTATTAGTTCCTTGATTATATGTTAGATAAAAGATGTTTTTTAAGAACATAGAAAGAAAAAACACTTGACGTTGTCAAATAAAATAAAATAAAACATTTCTTTTCAAATTACATCTGTTAAATCTTTTTATTGCTATCTATATTGTAGGTATTCCTTACGAACGTAATCTTAGAACATATTAACATCGGTAGGTAGGATATCTAATAAAGGGCTTGCGCATGCATGCTATTTAATTATCGAGTGAGAGATTTAGAGCGTAAGTAGCGGTCGAGCTAAATATTTAGCAAGTCGTACCACCTCACCGCGTGATTGCGGACTGCACTATTTATAAAGTCAAATAACGTCGCGGCATTGTTGTATTGTGATCGGTCGTCGCTTCCTCTTATGAAACTGGACGCACGCCTACACGGAGATTTCCTTGCAATTCGTCTCCGAGTCAAATACTGTGGTCCCACGCTTTAAGTCAACGAACGCAGTCGTAATTTTCGAATTAAATTACTAACTCTAGTAGCTTACGTACTAACTCTAGTATATTCTACTCTACTAGCCTAGCCCTATTATCGATGAAAACTTCCTTAACGTACATTAATAACAGTAGGTAAATTCATTACTAAATCATACGTTAAATGGTGTACCGTTTGCTATCAGCCGATTTGTTATTTGCTTTGCACGAACTTGACCTAAATTTACATTGAGATTCAGTGACACAATTTTATTGGATAGAATTACTCTGTAGTTCCTAGTTACCTACAGGCATTTGTATAAAATAAATTGGTCTTTTAACCATTTGTTTCATATGAGTCTTTTGTAGCTTTCTTTGATTATAGTATAGCCTTTGTGAATTCTTTACATACGCCGTATATGTGTGTAGGCTAAATAGTATCAAAGTAATGAAAATATTACGAGATAAAATTGTAACTACATATAGGTAGTATTGTGATTGAAAAAATTAAAATAATAAAAGAAAAACATATTTATTGCTGTAAATGGATGTAGCGATGTAGCGAACTTAGCGTGACTTTTAATTATAACTAACTCAGGCTGTTATTTTTGAAATAGTTTGGAGAAGCTGATTCGTTCACACAATGCAGAATCAATTAAATTAAGATCTAACAATATGAGCTTTTGGTAAACTCATTAAAGTGCTTTTATAGCAGAAGCTCTACTTTTGTATCCAAATTAATGTAATTCAACCATTTTTTTAAATGTTTGCAGATTCGACAATTACGTGGGTTTCATGACAGTGGACGGCGAGGAAATAGAAATGGCTCTATGGGACACAGCGGGACAGGAAGACTATGAGCGGTTGAGGCCGCTATCTTATAACCAAGTAAGCATTTGTTTATTTTGTCACCCAAGAAATTATTTCATACATGATACAGCACGCCGCCCGTCTCTTGTGAAGCTCTTTATATTAACTATGGCTCTAGTTCGCTAATTACATACTCTCATTAACTTCTTTTTACACATTTGTTTTTTTTAATGTTATTCTTTAAACATATTCGCCTGTTTAAGGTACTTACTCTTGATCTTTCCTTTTTGGTCAATCTCTTCACTCAATCTTTTCACTCATCCTTTCTTCATAACCAAATCATCTAAGCAGAGAGCACGCCTTTCTCAATTTTTGACACTACGTCTTCTTCCAAACCACATCTGATCTATTCCTCACATCATTTGTTATTCTGTGACTGAATTTTACGCCATTCATGCTTCTCAGCGCTCGCATTTCTACTGTATTAATTTAGTTTATTTCTCCTCCTAAACCTAACTTTCACTTCCATAAGATGTTGGGATCAACACTTCTCTAGCCTCCTAACTCTCTAGCCGTGCTTTTCTAGACATATTTTCTCTATTCATAAGACTTTCTCAAAAATGCTTTAAGAGGCTAAAACTGGACTATCAAAAAGATCGAGAATGAAACTCGATCTTTTTGCTCGGTGTCGTGCCACAGGGGTTCTGTTATGGGCCCAGGGATGTACGTCATATTTACGAGTTAGGAGATGAAAACATCTAAACTCGTTGGTCTAAATATGTTAGTCTTTATATCAATGATATTTCATAGTAGAGATATGTTACGTTCCTAGTAAATTGCGTTTGCAAAACGTCGCGCTGTATGTAGATAGCTTTTAAACTACAATATGGTCACGTGATTCACTAATTAAATGGGCTCTAAATGAGTTTTTAACTCGAGCCGCGTAGTAACATATCTACTTTTTTTTAATGTAATATTGCTTTATATATATAAATCTTCTGTGCGTGTGTATGTTATTGAACTCCTTCTAAACGGCTGGACCGATTTGGATGAAATTTTCTGTGTGTGTTCAAGTGGATTCGAGAATGGTTTAGATTTACAATTTGACCCGGTAGGTGGCGCTGCTATTGGGGTTCATAATAAGATACGGGTGTTCTTAAGCAGACGAATGATTTGTTTGTTTTGTTGTTATGGAAACTGTCAAAGCGGTACGAAGTCCGCCGGTCAGCTAGTCTATACTAATATTATAAAGCTGAAGAGTTTGTTTGTTTGTTTGAACGCGCTAATCTCGGGAACTACTGGTTCGAATTGAAAAAATATTTTTGTGTTGAATAGTCCATTTATTGAGGAAGGCTTTATGCTATATTACATCACGCTATGACTAATTAACGCGAGTGAAACCGCGGGGCACAGCTAGTATTATATAAAGTCTAATATGTGATTGTATCATTGTTTATTTATTTACGAACTTACAAAACACAAGCCATTGTTAGCAAGGTAACACCTTTTTTTATTCAGTGGTGCTATTTTTATAACGTGTTACCACTACAAATGTATAATCTGAAATAATCTGTTTTTCTGTAGACAGGCTGCTTCCTGGTGTGCTACTCGGTTGGCAGCCGGTCTTCGTTCGAGAACGTGGTCCACAAATGGTACCCTGAGCTCAACCATTTCAGCAGCTCCGTGCCCATCGTGCTAGTTGGTAAGTAGCCAAATTACAAACTTAATCCTTTTACTAGAAGGTACATATTTACTTTGTTACATTCAATCTGCTACATGAAAACGATCTTAAAAGACTGTCAATCAATTTCAAATATATTACGATAGGCGTTCACAAATTTTCAAAAAGGGGTAGATACAGTTAGATAGATCTAACGTCTCTACATCGCCAACTTGGCAACGCCAGAAATAACCAAAAAACTTTAACCATACATTTCTGAGTGACATGTTTAATATACTCGTAGTAGGTGCTTAAATTATTAAATTTTCTACACAATTTTAATAAAGATTCTTAAACTGGTGCCCATAGCTAACTAATCACAAATTAATATGGTTATGGTATTTTATAGCTTTCTGACCCATCACAAAATTTCCAGCTGCATATTAGGTATAATGATTTCGCACCGTTGAATTATCCATAAATGTAGAGTCTCACTATATGGAATGAGTACTCTGTGCGTGTTATATTAGTTTAGTGTTGTACACCGTTTTATGCAAAATTTAAGTTTGTTTCTTTTTTTTCCTTTTTAATCTATTATAACCTATTTGCCCGTGATTACTCTATGATAGATTAATCTGCAATTTGTTGGTAGGTAAAATCTCAATTACAAAAAATTAAGAAAGGCGGACCACAAAACAACTCATGATAATTATACCTTTATTAGATACAATAAAGATATTGTACATCATATTGTATATAATTATATGAGTAATTATGCACTAAACACCGCATTATAAACAGGAGTTTTCATACAGTTAAATAGTAATTTACCTACCTCATTGGCGTTCGATGTCCGATGACTAATGGTAATGAAATAATGTCATCATTGAGTAGGTACCTGTAACTGCCCTATGTCTTTACTAACGTCCATGCTTACGTGTTATAAAGCACATTTTTGACGTTATCAAAATAATATGGGTAATGATAATACAAATGAGGTAAAATAATTTTAAAAATATATATTTTGAAATAAGTACGACAAAGTACAACATTGCAATATTTTTGCAGTAATTCGTTTTGGAAACGGGAAATGTGTAACATGAACTTAAATAATAACAAGTGCAAACTGCGCAAGTATAAAACCCGTGTTACCCACAATAACCACACAGTAATACATGTCGTATTACTCGTATAATATTATTATGTAGGTATTCCTTTTAACAATTATAATTGGAGTTTGATATAATGTAGATAATGATTATTTAAGTAGGTACGTATAATTTTACGCAAATTTTGTTGCGAACAAATTACAATTAAAAAAAAGGAAAGTGTTGAAAAAATTCCGCGTGCATAAAACTATAAGCCACGAGCCACGATAACGTAGTTGGTAGTGCCCCTGACCCGGCATGTCATGGGGTGCTGGTTCGAATCCCGCTCGTGGACTTTTTTCAACACTTTGTCTTTTTTCAAATTATAATGTAGATTTACTTAAAAGTGTATAGTAGTGTACGTTACTGGCACTAGTGCCAGTAAGTTGATCACTGGATCAACGCTTGGGGTTAGCAGACGAGGCAGTCATCACACTACATCATGACGGCCATTAAACGAAGCTGGTTAGCTCAGCTGTTTTATTAGGTTCTATTTTAAAAACTTAACTGCAACCGGAGGTTCTAATTAGTGAAATTGTACATCATTAGTGTTCATTAAAAGGACGAAGTCACTTTGTCTCTGTAATAAAGTATTAACATAGCGTAATAATTATTGGCTTGTGTTTAAACGCCTATATACCAAAAATGTATAAATGCTCACCAAATTGTGTTTCCGAAAATATTATAAAAAGGATACAATTTATATTTTTATTAAATGCAATAAAAATATATGAATACCTTTTAACTGCATTTCAGACCAAATATGTTATTTTGTCACCAAATAGGTAACACCAATATTTTATGCCTCGAGTTTCAATTTGGTATTTTTTGCTTTCTGTTGTCTAATAAAAAAAATAACACCGAAATTTCTAACCTATCACGTGACCTACAGGAGTAGGGCAGCTAGTATCCTCAATCATTTGAATAATAGTGTAAAAATTGGGTGAGCATTTATCCATTTTGGGAAGCAAAAATAATATTTGTACAGTCATTTAATTTATTTGTTACTTAGGCTTAGAGTCTAAAAAATATTTCTGGTAAGCGTTTAAATTATACCTATAATTATTCCTTCTTTTGGGAGATATGTTAAAAAAAAATGCGTTTTTTAAAATCACAAATATCCTAATACTTTAGGTATTGAGATAAGGTGTTTTATATTCGTATATTAATTGAGCATATATTAGAAACTAGCTGACCCGGCGGACTTCGTACCGCATTTTTTTAAATATAGCCTATGTTACTCAGCGCTAATGTAGCATTCTAATGGTGAAAGATTTTTTTAATCGGTCCAGTAGTTTTTGAGTTTATTCGTTGCAAACATACATACATACAAAAACACAAAGGTTTCCTCTTTATATTATTAGTATAGATTAGATGAACAACGTCAAAACACAATTACGAGAGATTTTTTTTCTCTAGCATAAAATCCAAACGCCTGTTACATCTAAACGGTGATGAGATGAATATTAATTCGGTAGGTACTTCATTTAAAGAAAACATTTTTTTTCCAAATTTTAATGAAGTTTTACATAATTAAATAGTACTATCACAATAAGTAGTTAAATTGTGTTTGTTTTTATGCATAAAGCTATCAGTGTCTTTTCACAACTCCTTATTTTTCGACGTAGGTCCTTAAATAGCGATTTACTCTATTAGTAGGAGGATTCGCTAGCTCGCTAATTACAGTAATGTGAGCTTAGAAACTTTCGCAATTCCGGCTGACCGGAAGGGTGATCTAATTTAATTATCTCAAACTCCGCGCTACAGTTTGCGAGTAAAAACTACAAAATGCGAGTTTTATTCACCATCCGACCACGTTAACGAAAACTTGTATAACATTGAAGCAGCGCCTCCTAGTGCAAGTTTTATTGCCATGCGACGTTAACCAAAACGAACATTTTAAAATTAAGTGCCTATCGCGAATTTTTTTGTCATTCGATCACGTTAACGAGAACGATATTTTTTATGGCATTGAAGCATATTTTCTTTATTGAGGCTTGTTTTCATTAAAAAAATCTCGATTTTGTAAAGGTTATCGAATGGAGAGTAACTAAAACTCGCCCTATGCACCCTGGTGACAAACGAGTTGCAATTTCGCCAAAAAAAATCTGGTTATGGTGAATAAAACTCGAAGTTACCACTAACACCTACCAGACTGCATTGTAATGTCTGTCATATTTGTAGACTTTAAACGCAGCTGTTTTGTTGAAGCGTCATTGTCAGTCAGTATGCAAGAAATCGTGGTTCAATCTCAGATCCGTTAGATTGCTGACGTGTGATCACATTCCTGCACTTGCGTATTAGCTTTCTGGATAGGTTATATCAGGACTATTAATAATATGTTAATAATAAATAATAAACGTTATTAAAAGAAACAACAAACAAACTACTGTACTGTACTAATGTCACCAACATTAATAATTTAGACATCCAAATAGTTTAGCTGCATCCGGAATTCATAGCGCCATTGTTTGTGTCTGTTATCATTCGCATTGTGTTCTTAATTCGGTAGGTTGTCACATGCATATTCAAATTTGTTACAATACTCTTATAATAATAATTATTATTGTTACAATACTTGTATATTATGTTTTATTATGTAACTAGCTGACCCTCGGAACAAGTAGTTATTATTTTGAGAGCCACTTCGTACCGCTTTGACAGTTTCTATGACAACAAAACAAACAAATCGTTAAAAAGTTTACGCGTGAAAGCGTATCAAACAACAATCAAACTAACTCATTTTTTTTTTAAATAATAAGTATCCTACTAGGTATGTCTTTGATTTTACTCTTGAGAATATGTGTACAAAGTTTCATGATGATCGGTTGAATAGTTTACGCGTGAAAGCGTAACAAACTACAAAAAAACAAACAAACAAACTCACTTTCGCATTTATAATATTATGATGCATTGCACTTATACCTAGTTCTTAGATGCTCAAATTTACTCGATAGAATAGTAAGTCGCTTTAAAGCGCTAAGCCCGCCAAATTGTCAATTACGTTGTTAGTTGAATTTTCCTGGTATTGCAATACAAGCATACCTATTAACTATCTTTACCATAAGATCGAAATTAGTATAAGCATTGTTTTGATATTATTGTGATTTACCGAGCTTCTGTCTGCTTCCAGCTACGAAAACAGACTTACGAGCGTCTGGGAAGGCAGTCGTCACAACGCAGGAAGGAAAAAAGTTGAAAAAGAAAATACGGTAAGGGTACAAATATGCTTTTTTTATATTACTGAGCCGGCAAATGAACTCAATGCAAGCCGAAAGGCTACTGCAGCCCATATACATACCTATCTACAAGTTTTTTTTGAAGAGAGTTTGCTGTGCGGTCAATTTTTGACTCTCACCTGTCGGTAGCGGTGGTCTCGTAATCAAAAGTGACATGAAATTTAATTAGTTTTACATTAACTATTTACACCGTTCGAGAGTTTTCGGTACTAGTAGTACTCGTAGAACTATACACGTGGAAGGCAACTGGAGCAAGCAACTGTAATCAACGTTGGCTGAAACTTGATTTAAAAGTAGTAAAAAAAAAGCCATCCACAAATACTGAGCAGAATCCAAAACCAGAAGCAGCAGAGCTAATGCATTATCTGTTATCGTAAGTTAATGTAATGCAAAGTTAATGTAAGTTAAAACTAATAGTAGCAATTATTATCGCTTAGATATTGTGTTATTGTTTTCTGAATACAACACATTTGTGGCACATCTGTTAGTGAAATTGACGAGTGTTATCAGGCGCGAGAGCCGGCAGCTCATATCGCTCCTTATCGCGTACTGATAACGCCCGCCGATATGACGACAGAAGCTCCAATTGTACAGCAAAATGTATGAAAACTGTAATCAACTGTTGTTTTACAGTTTTAAAACGATTTGTAAAATGCTCACTTCGTAGGCTGTAATATTGGTTGGGGCGTAAAATGTTCTTTATTTTGCATTAGCCTAATGAGTCTAATTTAAAAACGTTAAGTTTAATTATGTCAATTTATTTCAATGAACTAATTAAATTAATTATTTATTAGTTAATTTAATGTTTCCTCAGGTTTCCTTAATTTTTTTTTCATTTAATGAGCGCTTTATATCTTATCTACCCATATTTTCCTCAAAAAGGTTTTTGTCTAATCCTATTTCTGTCTCGTTCCATTTGTTATAATTAGTCCATGGTAGCATTTAGCTATTTTCATAATCGAACACAGTTCGATGTCCGAACAGCGTATTTATTTACGCGGCTGTTAACCTATAGACGTATATTGAAAAATATTTATTCTTTACTGTCCCACTTTTGGGCAAAGGCCTCCATCATTGAAATCAAGTCATCGCTACAATTGACGGGTACCTATTTGCTTAATCACCGCTTTCCTTGCAGTATGATCAACACAAAACCGGGCTATGCATCGATAAATCCGAAACAGTTTGCCCGACCTGGGAATTGAACCCAGATCTTCGGAAACTAGGCCGACCACACGGCGACTCGGTTACTGAGGCGTTATATTCATATAGATAATTAAACTGCGGATTTCAGTCCTGACAATGGTAGGGGTAAATATTTTTTTTTAACAGAAAGAAAAAATTCATTCGAAAGATTTACAAGGCGGTGACTTAGAATGCGTGAGAGCACTAGTAATTGATATCAAAGTGTGAGAACTATTCGTTATTATCGGATCAAAATCGCACCTGAACAACCAACCAAGTATCGCGAAACTCACACGGTACGTCAAGTACTCAGACTATGTGCTGAGACAGACCAGACAAACTTAACTAACCACTCTTTAAAAATGGCAATTCGAAGTATCTTATGTGTGATCTGTGTACTGTTGCAGCGCCGCTCAGCTGGTGGAGTGTTCAGCCTTGGAGCGCATCAACATGAACGAGGTGTTCGAGGAGGCGGTGCGCGCCGCCATCCACAAGAAGAAGGCCACTCCCAAGCGGCCGTGCCACTACCTATGAGCGCAACCACGCTAATACCGAGTGGCTAGTGCGAGATCGTACTCTATTCGACTAATATAAACTAGAATTGGAATAGCATCGAAGCAGTTACAAATACGTTACACAGGTACGCCTCTAGATGGCTGACAGCTTCGATCCCATACAAATTCTGGTCAATTATACTCGTTGAAATGAAACATTTATTTGGAATTCACTCGCGTTTCATAGTAAAGTATTGGCACCAGTATTCGTTACAGTAACCCAGTGTTCGTCGCCAAACATATGTAGAGAATGTTGTAGTAGACATGTTTACTTGATAACAGCTAGGAGAGGAAGCATGTGGTCTTTATATATCTACTAGTTGTCGCCTGCGATTTCGTTCGCGAAGACTACACTATCCCACAGGAACCCGTTACCGGGATAAAAAGTATCCTATATCCTAGTCCGGGTCATGGTCTGTCTATGTGTAAAGTTTCATCCAAATCCGTTCAGCCATTTTCACGTGATGCGCGGTCAAATAAACAGACAAACAGACAATAATTCTAAAAACTGTTGGAACGTGTTCTGTTATCGATTCTAAGTATTCCCAGCCAAATTTTTTCGAATATCTTCCATGTACAGACTTTCGACCCTCTTTAAATTTAATAAATGCATACAAAGGCAAAAATCTGTTGCTCACCCCAATTTTTTATTTTGACTTGAGGATTAAGGAACTGGAGCTGGGTGCCACTATCATATTATTTTATCCAGGGCGGGTCTTCCTGTGTAATATGCATCATAAAATAATATGCGATCGACACTTCCTTTTACACAAATTAAGGATCAGCAACAGATTTTAAATTTTAGCAGCAATTAAATACATACCACCTGCTTACTAGCTGTCATTTAGTAAAATTTCAATGAATACTATTATTTGGCGACGCGACGCAATTTGGTGTCGAACACAGGGGCTACTGTGTCGAACACTGGTGCCATTAAAATATACTCGTAAAAAGAGTAAAAAAAATCGCACTTGCCTCACTGGATCATGTGGTAACATAGGCGCAACGGGCAGGCCGGTCCGGGCACCCCTGAAATGCTATCTGGTCTAAATTCCAGATAAATCTACCTCTACTGGTTAGAGATTAGCATTAACTTTTTGTTCATTATTTAATTTGTAACCAAAGATTATCTTGAATAGACAATGGTTACGCCTTTGACAATAATGACACAACAGGCATTGTATGTACATAAGTAAAAATGTTATAATAAAAGAAACAAACACTAAAGCTCCTCAAGCTTCTAAAGACATTAGGTACTTACTTTAACAACTTAAATGGAAGCATTTATAATTGAAGATCAAAACGTTTATGTTGTATTTTGTTTGTATTCTATGAACTGTCGAAGAGCGTTGCGCCCGTTCCGCCGCCGCCGATAGAACGCATCATAGAGTTCGGTCCGCAGCAGTAGTACATAAATTGGCATACTGATATTATCTTTTATCATTACCGATATTATGTGATCGTTGTAAATAAATTAAACTAGATATTTTCTATTTAGGTTTAATTCTTGTACAACTTATATTTACAGTATTTTAGAAATGCATTTCACCTGAATGTTAGCACCTATTATCAGTATACCTACATGAGTAATAATAGCTATACAAGCTAATTTAATTGTTTATGAGATTATGAAAAATAAAATGCAAAATATATTTTATTCTAATTTTATCAAGTGTTTCATTTATTTATGATGTCTGTATATTAGTGGCTAATAGATGGGTCTTCATATTCCTGTTTTACTATACCCGGTCTGACCGAGCCGTGTCTAAATTGGACTTCAAAACTGATGGACTTTAGGGGTTGTTATTTGCTAGTATTTGGTTCATTTTTGTGTTAACTGTGACACTGACCATATTTTCTTACCATACAATTTTATCTAAGGTTCATATAATTTTATCTGTAACTCAAAATGTTGATCATTTTGACTCATTTTAATGTACACACGCCTGCATATCGACTTACCACAAACTGTAATTTTCCTCAATAGATTTTGAACTTTATGCCTTAACGATATGGTTGAAAATGTATTGAAGAAATTTGACAATGTTGGATCTCGTGCACATGAATCTACCAGAAACTGTCAAATTTCGTCACTCAACTTTGAACTCTACGCATCTATATACATAGCTATAGATTGTTCGCTTATTAACGCGGTCGAAACCGCAGGGCACAGCTAGTATTTCAATCAAAGACATTTAACTACTTACTATAGACAGGACATAGAGATCGACACTGTAATCCACTACTTATTACCAAGTGGTAACAAGTCGCTCAGTTTGATGTGATACGACCTCTAATGCAGTCGTGTTTGTGCGCGAATAGATTTGACAAAATCTACAGAAAATATGCCAAATTGCGTGTTGCGATATTGCAAATCTCGATATGGTAAAACGGCTGAACGTGATTACAGTTTATTTTCGTAAGTATTTTGTATATTTACCCAATAATCAGCCTAAATAATAATTTCCAATAAAGTATTCTAGAACATTTGCCTATACTCTATACCGCCCTCTGGTGGTAAGAAGCAAAAGCACTACTTTTAGATGATTTAGTGATGTTCAAGCGATGTCGTTTTTTCATCGACTAATGTTATATATTTTATTTTTATATCGTAAGTTTAATATAAGTAGTAATATTCTGATACAATGATCATTGCGTTGGAGGACTGTTATGCACTGGAACAGTAAAACTAAGTGATACCTCAGCGGTCCCCCGACGCGATGATCATTGAATCAGAATATTATTACTTATATTAAACTTAATGTCTGACACCCCGCAGGTTCACATGTGAACCTATAACAATTGGTTTTCAATTGTGTCTGGTTTTATGGTACCTGACAGATTAAAGGGCCAATACGGATTTTAAATTTTCGTTTTTCATTTTTTTTCACCGGAATTTTCATTTTCTACCTTGATTGCCACTTGCTTATTGTTATATATATTAGGTCCTTACTTATGAAATTGACGTTTTGTATGAGTTTTGTTTTAATTATATTTTTTATACTTAAGTTTTTAAATTTTCTTAGCATTTATTGATGTTAACTTTCTAAAAATTAAAGGCCAGCATGTTTGTTTCACTAGCTAAATATAGCAGACTATAAGTAGAAAAAACAAGTACCTTCAAAGGTACAATGAAACAAAAGGTCAATTCCGCTAACTACAACAAAAAAAAAATTAGGCCATAAAGATACAAGATTAAAAATAATTGTTATTACTAAAGCCTTAATAATAAGTCTTAATTAAATGTATATACAAATATTTACAAATGGTGTTAAGTTTTGGAAGTAATGTACTTGTTAATGTGTGAGAAAAAATCGTCAATTTCATTGGTAAAGACCCAATATTTTTTATACCGATTTTGGTTAACCTTTATATAAGTTATACGTCGAAATCATAACGGAACATCCCTACTGGTGTACTAGCGACACCTACCGTGTGGTAGAAACTTATTCTAATTGATTTTAATACGCTGTTTTGCTTCTCAACGTTAGATGGCGTTACTAGCGCCCCAGCTCAAAGTTTTTGTATGAAAAAGTCTCTAATAGCCGCTCTATTACCTATTGAATCTCTTTGATTTCAATAATAGCTAAGCATGCGGACATAGAAGCCCTTCTGAAACCCTTTCTAAAGCCAGGTATGGCTTTTTTTTATTTTATTACCAGTCTGATTTAAGAGGAGCTCAATAGGAAAACTAGCATGTTCAGGTTGCAATCATATAAATAAAGCAACTTTTACAATGACTGATCACCAAATGGGTGACCTTGCTGACTGGTGGATGGGCTCAAGCTCTCATTAAAGGCACAAACAGGTTCACTTTTCAAAACCACCCGATCCAATCCGATCCGAACCTCTCGGACAATCTAAAAGGGGACGGGGATACATTTGTGGAATGTCATTACCTAAAGAAAACCTTTGACAGTGTTTCGATCACACGACTTGTGGAACTCTTATAATGACTTGTCCTGGCTGACTGATTCGTCATCGCCGAGCTCAAACCGCTGAAGCTTATTATATGAAATTTGGACTGTAGGTTAATTGAGTGACGTTACTAGCCACTAAGAAAGGATTTTACAGAAATCGTACCCTAAAGGGGTCTAATAGGGGATGAAAGTTTGTATGAATGTCCGTCAGTTTGGAAGTAAAATAAATGAAAATTGGTAAGTATTTGGCTTTTTAAAAATAAATAAAGAATGACATATGTCAGGAATTTAGTTTATTTTCCTTTAAATTAGTAAAAAAGGGAGGGTGTTTTTGGGGAAATCGTTATTTTTGAAGTAAGAACTGAATAATTTATATTAATTAATAATAACATAACATACATCACATTAATATAAAAATGAATAATTTAATCGTTCTTTAGATTTTTCAATAAAAATAAAGAATGACGTGTTTTAGCATATAAAGTGTAAGTTACTTGTTACTTAACCAACAAATTTGCTATGCCAAAATACTTTTCCCAAAAAAAGGCTCGTTGGTCCATAGTAAATCTCTTGGTTTCGGACTTCCTCATATTTTTTAATTCCAGTAAAAAAAACCGCTCTGTATATAATTTAATATGACAAATAAAACTTACAATTTGTGTTTCAAAAATATTTATTTCTCATTATAAACTATACAGTCTCTTACATAAGATATTAATAAATTAACAATTTAATGTGGGTACATACTAACTGTCCAGTAGTTTATTGGGATTGGGAATCTTCTTTCAAGTAGATTCGAGCAAAACTGTGTACTTACATTGGTTTTTTTTTCTGAGAATCCTTATTTTATCTAAGACGTTTATAATTGTATCTAAGTTTTCTAACATTTTATCTGATACTCATATAGTTTAAACTAAGACCTATAAAATTTTATCAAATTTTGAGATAATTGTATGAAGGTTTAACCTCCATACTATTGTAGAAACTAAAATACTGATTACATAGAAGAATACTGATTGTAGAATGTATATTTTAGTAAAAACTTAGCTGCTAAAGTAAATTTTATAAATACAAATAAAGATGGCGATAGGGGGCGCTGTGATCGCGGACGGACAATGGCGCGCGTGCGGCGCGTGACTATAAAATCAGCCGTTAGCTATAGCTGCGCCGGCCGCTGCGGTTCGCTCTCAGTCAGCGGCACAAATTTTCTTTATGATCAGCGGCGGTCGTCGGACGGAGTGCACGTGCGGAGCTAGGAAATCACGCGACGTAAACATGATTTATGTCTTGCAGCTACAGAGGCTCAATCATTTTATATCGGTTTAAGTATGTATGGAATATTACTAGGATTTTGAGGAATTCCATTTAACTTGCAGGTATGTGTCTCACTTTCCTATCAAAAAATAATCATAATAGTTGAATAGATGCTGTTTAAAATGCCATCAAATGCACGTGAAGTTTTTTATGTAGTCTAAAGGTTTTGGTAAATAACATCCACCATTCATCACTTCGTTCGTCTCTCTTCGGCTAGTCGGCAGTAAAACTTTTTAGAACCGTTCTATTGAACTTTAAAGTAGAAATATTATTCTGAGTCTGGAAGAAATTTTATTTGCTGAAATCGTACTCATCCTACTTTAAAACTTCATCAGATTTGTCCTATTTAATTCAATTTCTTGTAAGATGGCTCTCGTTACGATTTAGCCCACTGGCTTCTAGTTCTAGACACTTCTAGTTTTGGGGTCAGTTATTGGTGTTTTGACTTTGTCCGTAACTCTCATCAATCACCAACAACGTCGTCTGACTGCAACAATCAATGTTATAAACTAGGCCCCTTTGCTTTTTGCGCTAAGAGAACCAAAAATTAAAAACAAAATTTTGACTTCTAGACGGGAAAGTGAGTCTGCGGTTTTCTTTATTTTCTAAAGTGTTTTGTGAATGTTAATTTCAAATGACGGTGGATTAGGTATTTTTAAGTTCCTGAATGTGCACAATGTGCAAATGACACAAAACAGTGCAACGTCACTTCAAATTCTCTCAAGTCTGCGTGAGATCCCATTAATCTCCACATTTTTACTGATACTCAAGGACTTGGAGATGAAAAATTTTACTACTCATTATTGTTACTATTAACAAAGAAAACATTGTTTATTTGTTTAGTTTTTCAGAAAATTACTTCGAGACTGGCTAAATATCTTAACTGCACGAAGCTAAGAATAAAAAATCTAAAATGACATATGTCAGTTTTGTGGTGTCGTCGTCGTTTCATTTCGTTTCATGGTTTTGTGAAATTTACAAAATTACTGATTTTTTACTTCGATCCCCGTCTATTAAGCATTAAATAGACTACAAAATATTTCCACTTTAAAAACAAAATGAAGAGAGGATATGATTCTATGAACTCTTCTGTTGACATCAGCTCCTATCGTGATCAACATTTTAAGGTGCATCTTGTTGACTTCATACTTTTTGTTCTAATTAAAAATAATAATCATTGACTGCTTAAAATTGTATTATAAGCAAATTATATTATATTTATCAGTGATCAAGTAGATTAGAAATAACTCATTATTTAACCCTTAGTTCTTGACCCTATTTGTGAATTTGTACTATTACAGGGCTCCAGAAGTGAGCAAGAGCGCTTATTAAGAGCATCTTCGACTCTTTACATTGGAAACCTATCATTTTATACAACAGAGGAGCAAATATACGAATTATTCTCAAAGTGTGGGGATATAAGGAGAGTTGTAATGGGATTAGACAAGTACAAAAAAACGCCTTGTGGATTTTGCTTTGTGGAATACTATACGCGGCCAGATTCAGAAAACTGCATGAGGTGTTTATCAATAATTTACTATCTAGTTTATACATAATGATAACATATTAGTGCCTAACCATCAACCTATAACACTGCTGGAATAGGCAACAACACCAACAAAGAATGCACATGCTAAACATGAGTTACATGATATTTAATATAAATTTAAAAATTTGGTTATTGAAAGACAAACGATAATTAAAGTCTTGATATTCAATAAGTCTCATACATTTACACAACGAAATTGGCTCTAATTTAAAACTTATTACATATCAGCTAAAAAAAACAAAAAAAAGCTATGTATAATAACAGTGCAGTGGCTAATTCATGTTTTTAAATTAAATATTTTCTAAATAGCTCTTAGTGTTGTGGTCATGAGAATCTCTTAGTTTGAAGTGTGCATTAGTTAGTATAAAAAACAAAGTAGTAAGAGAATAAATTGCTCTTACAAGAGGTTTCATTATCTTTTTGTAATAAGAGTCTAATACCAGGTGCCATTTTTAGAAAACAATGCAAAATCATCAACAAGTCTAATTCTAGCATGTAACTAGGTCAGTCGAATTCATAAAACCAAACTAATTTCAATAAACAATTTAAATAAGAACTAAAAATAGTTTATTGCTTACCTTTGATTTTCTACTTTAATAGTTCTTTATGTTGATAGGTTCGTAAATGGTACAAGATTAGATGACAGAATAATTCGATGTGACTGGGATGCAGGGTTTATTGAAGGTCGACAATATGGACGTGGAAAAACTGGTGGTCAAGTGAGTATAATAATACCTAATCTGCTATATACATAACATACAGCCTACCTCTAATGGTTATTTAGTAAATAACCATTTTGATTATTGCACAAAAGATCCTGACAATGAGTCGAAGTGCTACTAAAGAAGGGAAATTTGGCAGGCCCCACTCATACCTAAGATCAACTGCATTCTTGGCAGATGCAGTGTGTGACCACATAAATGACAGAGACAAAAAAACTGGTGTAGATTTAAAAAACCCTAATGCCTAAGAAAGTTGCAAATATTGAGAGAATTGTACTTATTGATTATTCAGCATTTAACAATCTATAAATTGAATGAGAAATCTAACTCGCATTATGACACTAAATATTCAGAATTTCTTTACTCCTGTTTAAAATTTAACTAGACACTGATATACACTTACATAGGACTAAGAGACTATGCTCGCCACAGACTCAGAACCTCTCTTCACCAGATCCAGGCATGAACCTCGGTGCTTTTCTCTTCCTTCACGATTGGGTAACCCTCTAGAAGCCCTCATTATTTTTAAAACTACCAAGTTCCAACTTGTAAAGGTCATAGGAAACCAACAGCAATTTGTTTACAAATAAAAAACAGAATTATTTAAAACACACTAACTGAACCAATTAAGTCATGTCATTCATGAATTTGAATTAGTAGCTATTATTTGGTTTGGAGCTCGATGGCGCAGTGGCTAATAATACGCCTGGTCTAGAAGTGCTGAGGTTAAGCAACTTTCGCAAAGGCCGGTCATCGGATGGGTGTCTGTGCTTCGAAAGGCATGTTAAGCCATTGGTCCCGGTTGCATTCGCAGTCGTTAACAACCACCAATCCGCACTGGGCCCACGTGGTGGTTTATGGCCCGTTCCATAGGGAAGGCTCGTGCCCAGCAGTGGGGACATAAAATGAGCTGATGATGATGATGATGATTTGGTTCATCTTTTACAATAAATCTACAATATGTATTTAATACTTTTTTTACAGGTACGCGATGAATATAGGACTGACTATGATGGCGGGCGCGGTGGTTACGGGAAGATTATTGCTCAAAAGATAGTACCTAACACCTTAGAACGCTGATAGAAGTAGTGTGTGACATGATAATATCTTGTTTGACCATGCAGTTATTATGAACTCATGAAAGACTGTAATTTAAGATACGCATTTGATATGATGGGATGTCATTATAATTTTTTAATTAAACTGCGTTTTTGTAAATGAAAAAGCCATTTATTAGCAATAACATTAATAATACATTGCCAATATAAAATCTTAAAGCATAATGGACAATAATCTCTGCTTTCAAGGAAGGTAATTTTTTTACATCTTTGTATTACATACTAACACTAAGTTTAACATGACAAAAATGTATTGCTCCTATAAGCGCTACCGCAGACATGCTACTTTTAGGATCGGCGATTTTGCGACTGTGTCGATGCTGAATCACGTTTTGGCGACTCACTGCATTCCATCGCAGTAAAACCGTGAGATTCTTATCGATGCAGCATCGCGATTTCGCGAATTCATGCGTTCGGTTCGGACGCGGGATCGTAATCGCGCGTTTTAGCGACTGCTCCGATGCTGGATCGGCAACTCGATGCAAATCGATGCGACCGGGCATCCGAATGTGTGCGGAGTGTAACGATCAGAAGCTGTGTCGAGCTTCCAAAAAGCGACTGAATCGCCGCGTTTGGCGTTTTTAAGTGTGCGGTGTAGAATGTGTGGTCGCTGCATTCAGTTTCTAAAAAGCGACTGAATAGCCGATCGCCGATGCTAAAAGTAGCATGTCTGCGGTGGTTCTAATACATAATGGTTGAATTGGAAAATATTTTTAATGAAGTATAATACAATAAAATAGCAAAATTTATAAATATAATCTTTATGCTTAACATTAAATGCATATTTTACTTTTATAAACTACTGATTCATAAGAACACTTTATCTCAACAAGAATTTAGTATAAACTATATTATAATTTATTATAAAAATAAATATATGCACTGACAGCCGAAATTAATAATCTATCCTCAGCAAGAGATAGGCCTACTACAGATTTGTTGCTTAGTTATTTCTGTTAATTATCGGAAAATAACAGCGGTTGCTTGGTAACTAAACTTAGATAGGCCTATCTCTCACCAGAGATAGGTTATTAATTTCGGCTGTAAGCCAACAGTTCAATCAAGATTTAAGTAGTGTAACAATAATAAGTAACATCACAAAAGAGTTTAATAGCATTTGTATGACTTTTTTTAAATGCAATAAGTATAAGTGAATAGGTCTAGTTTTCTATAGGCTTTCATAAAGAGTAATTTTGTTAGTAACTCAGATCTAAATAGTAATGCAATTGATATAGGGTAGTGGCCCAGAGGTTGACACAATTTTCAAGGCCACAAAATAATATAGATTTCCATTTAAATTTTACGGTTTTACAGCTAGGAAGCAGGTGGTCTGCATTAAATTGTTGCTAAATACTAAAATTAGTTGCTGACCCCTATTTTTAACGATTAAAGGAAAAAACTTTTGATCACTGGTTCCCGGTGAACACCGGTGCCACTACCCTACTACAGTTTAAAAGATGTATTAACTTCATTTTGAATAATCCAAAATTGTTATGCGCTTATGTATTTAATACAAATCTTTATACTATACCACTGTACAGTAAATTGAATAAACGCGCGCAATGCTAAACCTGTGACGCTTTACTAGTCAACGACTGAAACCTTGGCAAAAGTTAATACATCTCCACATAAAAAAACAAATGCAGTATATTTTTCTAATCTTTAGGTGTCGTTTCTGGCATAAGATCCAACCACAATGTTTTCGCTTCCCTGAAGTCATACTGGTTTAGATGTATTATAACCTGAAACAATAAATCTGATTTAGTTTAGCTGTTTGTATTTTCATTACACTAAAAATATCCATGGTACATTATATGCAAAGTTGGCTGCTAACCATTACGGGAATTTATTACTACAAGTGTGACTACAAGTAAGTAAACAAAATATACACTGAACAAAGATAAACATTTAGTTGTTAATCTTACACAATGTATTCACAATCACAATCTATTATTTTTTTTAAAATAAATACTAAGCAATTTTGTCCTTAAGGCGAAGGGTAAGGCACACTAGCGCCACCAATTGTAATTTGACAATTACTAATGGACCGGATCTTTTTTTAAACATTGCGTACCGTCCGATAACAGGAAAGCATCCATAGTATTTATTTAATAATTGTGCACTACTTTTTATTGCGTGGTTTATTCACAAAACGGGCTTTCGCATTTATTCAAAAACAATGGCCACTTCTGGTGTTAGCGAATGAATACAAAAACAAACCTAAAAGTAGTGCACAATTATTAAATAATAGATGTTTGCTTAGTGTCTGAAGGTCCGCAATGTTTGAAAAACAAATCCAGTTTTGCAGTTGTCAAATTAAATCCATTAGCGGCGCTAGTGTGCCTTACCCTTCGCCTTAAGTGATTGTAGTGCAAAATTTCTAATAATAGTACTTATCACTATCTATGCACAGTTTTTTTGACATATAAATCACATTGATACGAACTGTATTTTTTATGGTGCCTGCTAGCTTGACGTCAAGTTAGCAGCCTCACCAAGATACTCAAATATCTTTTGAACCATAGTATCACTATTTATATGCTATACGTCACTATTTATCACAATTTATACACAATTTTTTGACGTAGTCAAAACCATCTAATTCAGGGGTGAGGCTGCTAACTTGACGCTCACGAATAGTTAATGGTGTAACATCACAATGTCTCTATGTTGAGCAATGTTCCTAAATGTAGTAGGTAACATTTGATCACAAAAATTTTTATTAGAAAGTTAGTACTTCATGTTATCTATGTTACTAACACCCGTTTGCACTAAACTTATGAATCGCCTAAGTAAGTCTTGGCTTAACTATTATAACCCGATCAAGTTATCTCAGCACCTGGCTCGAAAAAGTAGCTTACACTCAGGTGCCGACTTAACTTGATCGGGTAGTAGTTAGGCAAAGACTTAGGCGATTTATAAGTTTAGTGCAAACGGGTGTAAGTGTTATTCTACTAAAAATAACTGAATTAAATAAAACGACGTAGTTGACAGGTTAGTCAAGTAGTTTTTAGCACTTATTATAGTTTTTTTTATAAAAATTGTAATCAAATAACGAATTGAGATGTCACTTATATAAAGCAATCAGGCGTTTATTTACCACAGGTTACAGAAATTAATGTTTGGGTTAAATAAAAAGGTTATTATTTTGAAAAGCTGTACATCATCACATCACGTGGATGTGATGATGTATAGACTTTGAACTTTGAACTTTATGTAGACATAAAAAAATAGATAGAAGACATAATAAAAAAAATTGTTGCGTATAGTCTCATGTGTAGCCATAGACTACACTACATAGGCTACATATGAGACTATCCGCAACAATTTTTTTTATTGTCTTCTATCTATTTTTTTTTATCCTTATAAATCGCCTAAGTCTTTGCCTAACTACTACCCGATCAAGTTAAGTCGGCACCTGAGTGTAAGCGACTTTTTCGAGCCAGTGTAGCCATAGACTACACTACATAGGCTACACATGACTATCCGCAACTATTTTTTTTCAATAAATATTCAACCATATTATGCCATTGATATAAAGTACAAAAGTGTATTGAGGAACTTTAGAAGTCCAATAAGTAGCTGTCGCGTCGCGTGTACTATAAATGTAGTGGTGTAAGTTATGGCCATCTTCTGTGTGCGTGGTTACCTGTCCTATGACGGGGCTGCCGGCCAGGAAGCCCTTGTGCGTGGCGACGGTGACCTCCACCTGGCGCGAGTGCAGCTCGGCCAGCGGGATCACCCACTCGAACTGCTCGTCGTACTCCGGCATGCAACTGTCCTTCACGACCTGTGACCGCAAAATGACGCAGCTTTTTAGCAATAAACAATATCGCCTACTAAAGTTTGCACGAATACCACACATTGAAATAAGTACAACACTTCTTACGAGTTTACTCGAAACGTAAAAATAAAATAATATTACGAAAAATCACAGAACATAATGAACATATGTTGTGTACGAAAAACAATTGCTAGTAAATTCGTAAAAGGTTTCATTTAAATAAAAAACCAGTCATAACTTTTTATTATAAACTTGTGAGAGTGGTAGTATTATTTTAAATTCGCCTAGCTAGCTACCACCATTTATCTAAGTGCCTTCATAAAAACAATTGTTGCACTGTTACATTGTTGTGCTCCGGCCGTGTCTCAGTAGTTGAGGATTTCAAATGTAATGCTGTTCCATCTTCAGTCTTATCGACACTTACCATCAGGTAAGATGAAGAAAAGCGTTAACCCGTTTTTAAGTAAAAATAAGCAATCATCGGCATGTAGCTGACAATAAAGTTGGTACAAATTTCGGAGCAATAAAAATAGAGTAAAATATTAGTGGTCACTATATTATGATTAGTGATACTTACGATAGTCTTGCGTTTGGAATCTTTCGAGCGTCCGGGTAGTAAGTACAGTTTCACATAGGGATCGGGCACGTTGGTCGGGTCTTTCAAAGGTATGTTTCTATGGAAAAAATACAGTTACAATAATACAACAGGCGGTTATTACAAAATTGTCATAATGCTGAAGACAGGACGTAATTCAATTAATTAATCATTTCTTAATCGTTCTGTATTTAGTTTAGGCTTCTATGTAACCGACATGACATGTCTGTGTAAGACAAAAGAATCCAAATGAAAACGTTTGAAAGTAATAGCCTAAGCGCCACCGCAGACATGCTACTTTTAGCATCGGCGTTCGGCGATTTTGCGACTGTGTCGATGCTGAATCACGTTTTGGCGACTCTGCGTTCGATCGCAGTAAAATCGTGAGATTCTTATCGTTGCAGCATCGCGATTTCGCGACTTCATGCGTTCGGTTCGGACGCGGTATCGGAATCGTGCGTTTTAGTGACTGCTCCGATGCTGTATCGGCAACTCGATGCAAATCGATGCGACCGGGCATCCGAATGTATGCGGAGTCGGAAGCTGTTTCGAGCTTCCGAAAAGCGACTCAATCGCCGCGTTTGGCGTTTTTAAGTGTGCAGTGTGCAATGTGTGGTCGCTGCATTCAGCTTCTAAAAAGCGGCTGAATCGCCGATCGCCGATGCTAAAAGTAGCATGTCTGCGGTGGCCCTAAATACTTTACCACTGCTAGGCAAAGGCACAGACTAAGGAGACTGCAGAAGGGCTGGAAAGCTTCATACAAACGCGCTCGACCAACGCACGCACTACCTCTCACGCACACGGAATCTCGCAACGGCTGCGCTCGACTGTTCCTAGATCTGTGTGAGTTGCTCTAGCACAGTATGTATTGAGCTTACTCCCTTTGGGTCTCCTTATTTTGTGGCAAATACTTCCATCATTGAAATTAAGGATGCGCCGTTCGTAAGTGACAAGTGTCTTATATTTTAATAGAAATGTCTTCGTCCATATTTATTTGATGCCGCGCGGCCATACTAATTATGTATGGGGAATTTAGCGTGTTAATTTGAAAAATAATAATTTAAAAAACCGCTCGATAAATCGAAAATGTGAGACGGACGATTTGTAGTTAAGACATTGGCGATTGTTTAGACATAATTAGAGGTATAATAATTTAGATAAACCATAAGATATCAACTAAACGACGCCACTCGTTTTCATGATTTTTGCCCAACTTTAAATGATATTGTAGAAAAAACTATAGTGTGTTATGAATTTATGGGTTGGACTAATTGTAAACACGTTCCCGTTGATACTAAATATACATTTTGTTTATGTAATACGATAGTTTTTTCATCATATATCAACTTAACCGTGACTACATTTTTGGCTTTTTTTGGTCGGCGCATCCTTAATTAAGTCATCGATAAAATATATATGTAGGACGCAGGCAGGGAATAAAGAGACCGGCTTTTCAACATAAACGTATTTATTTCCTCTTCTTTAGCGCACACCGTACAAGTCTTGCCACCATGTTCGTTACTCTCTCTATGCGTCTATCCCTCCTCCATTCGTCCATCCCTCTTTCACCCATTCATCCCGTCTCGCTCTTACACACAGGCAACGGTGACTGGAGTGTTCAGCCTACATTCGGCCATCCTGTCCTATGTCTGCCCTCAGACATAGCTGTACATCAAAATCTTAAGATTATTTTAACAAAGTAAGGCTGACCCTTAACCAACAATATAGAATTTTAGGAAAATGTTACATTTTAGCCAATTACAACTTATAAAACTTACAACTTATAAATATTTGTCTTAATTAAAACATCTTAGATAATTTTGTAATAAAAACAAAAGTGAAAGTTTAGCTTATGTTATAACAAACACAGTAAATCTGAACATTACACAAAAATAAACAATAATAAACAAATAAAAGTTACAGTTGTTTTCTTTCATTTCATCCTTTCATCCCTTTCATTCATCCCTCAAAACAACTATCTTACTTGCCTGAGCATTTTACTCTTCATTCTGCTGAGGCCATGGTTTCATCAGGTCTGCTGAGCTTGAAGTTTTATTAGGCCCTTCGGTAGTACTGCCTAGCTTTTCCACATCGTAACGATCCTTGCGCTTGACCTTCACGACCCTGTAAGGCCCTAGATACTTCGGTTTAAGCTTGAGCCCTGGACCAAACTGTGTCCTCTTGATAGCTACTAAATCTCCCTCTTCGTACTTGAAACTTTGTTTTCTATTTTTATCAAAAGTTTTCTTATTTTCTTCTTGTACTTTAAGTATTTGTTGTTTTGCATGAATCCTAATTTCTTCTCTGTTTTCCTCAAATTGGTTTATTTCTTCTTGTTTCAATAATTCCAAAACTTGTAAGTCCTCTTTGGTTCTCATCGCTGTCCCAATCATAAGGTGAAATGGGGTGGTATTTATGCTTCTTTGATAGGTACTATTCAGCGCTCTCTGTACACTACTTACGTGTCGATACCATAATGATGGGCTTTCTATACATAGCTTAGTAAGTATAGCCAAAATAGTCCTATGTAGCCTTTCTACTTGACCATTTCCCCTCGGTACTCCTGTGGTGATGGTGATATGTTGTATGTTCTCTTCTTGACAATACTCTTGAAACTCACCACTGGTGAATGCCGTCCCTCGGTCACTTATGATTCTCACTGGATTACCAAAGTTTTGTTGGTGTATCTTCAATTTCTCTATAGTTTCTTTACTCGTAGTGCTCTTCGTAGGAAAAATCCATGTAAACTTGGTAAAAGCATCCACAACTGTCAGTATATGATTATACTGCTTCTTAGTATCTGTCAACGGTCCCAAATGATCTATGTGAATGGTATGCAACGGTGTACCTTCCTTTTCTATTGGATTTAGATACCCTTCTTGTTTACCAGCCTTCCTCGTAGCCAATAGACATGGGATACACGTGACCACAAAGTCTTGAAGTTTCTTCTCTATGTCAGGTATGAAATAATCTTTACTTATAATTTCTTTCATCTTTTTCATTGAAAAGTGCCCTTTACTGTGTACTTGCTTTATGATCTCTTTTTCTAGACACTTAGGTATAACCAGAAGTTTCTGCTCTCCCTTATACAGCAGTCTATTATCAAGCCAATAGTCTGAGTAGGAACCCTTCTGTAGTATCTCATATATAGCTCTCAATCCATCGTCCTTCTGTTGAGCTGATCTTATCTGATCTTGTAAACTATTGTTAACAATGGTCATACAGGGATTGCGGCTTAAAGCATCTGCATGCTGCATCTTGGCTCCTGCTCTATGCACCACTTTATAATCAAACTGATCCAGATACAGTACCCAACGAGCAACTTTTGGACACAACTCTTTCTTCTTCAGTGTCATTTCAAAAGCTTGACAATCAGTGACTATTGTAAAATGGATACCATAAAGATATACTCGAAACCTTTTCACACCCTCGATGATTGCTAACGCTTCTAATTCATAACTGCAGTACTTTGATTCTGCATCACTGGTTTTCTTGCTCATGTAATACACAGGATGCCAACCGTCTGGGTGTAGCTGCAACAAAATAGCGGAATATGCAACAGAGGCTGCATCGGTATGCAATTCTGTAGGTAAGTTAGAGTCATAAATCTTCAAAACTGGAGAGCTACTCAACTTCCTTTTTAAATTGTCAAATGCAATACATTCTTTTTCTCCAAATGCAAAAACAACATCCTTTCTGAGCAAATCAGAAAGTGGCTTTGCTATAACGGCATAATCTTTAATATACTTTCTAAAGTATGAAGTTAATCCTAGAAAACTGCGAACTTGCCTTACTGATGTTGGCTTCGGATACCTCATCACTGCATCGGTCTTCTCAGCGGTAGGTCTTACTTCACCATTTCTTATTAAATGTCCCAGATATTCAATTTCCCTGGAAATCAACTTTGCTTTCTTCCAGTTAATTTCTAAGCCATATTGCTCTGAAATCATAAGTACATTCTTTAGTCTTTGCACCGCTTGACTTTCATTTTCAGCCGGGATCAACAAATCGTCGATGAATATTATAATTTCACCTTTAACCAGTAAGTCTCTAAAAATTATTGTTATAAATCTCATGAAATACTTTGGACAAATGGACAGCCCAAAAGGAGCTCTTAAGAATTCGAACTGACCATTGTGGGTTACAAAAGAAGTATACTTTATTGACTCTTCACTGATCTTCAAGTGGAAAAATCCATTTTTCAAGTCTAACACACTATATACTTTAGCGTCTTTTAATTTATCGATTAAGTCTTCAATGACTGGTAACGGAAACTCGTCTTTAATTATTTTTCTATTTAACATTCTATAATCAACACAGACCCTAGTAGAACCATCTTTTTTCTTTACTAACACAAGGGGACTACTATATTCAGAATAACTTACGCGAATGATGCCTTTCTCCAACCAGTCTGATACCTGATCATCCACTACCTCTTGCTCCTTAAGTGATAAACGTCGCGGTCGCATGGCCACTGGTGCTTCATCACTGAGCACAATACGTAGTTGCAGGGGTGTTTCCTTGACTTGCTTGGGTTTGTAGTTCTGCACACACTGGATCACTTCGTTCTTTAGGGCTGGATTCACCATCTGACCTACAACAGAACCCAATGAACATACCTCACTCGCATAACAACCCAAACGCTCCCAATCTTTACTATAAAACCTCACACAACCACCTTTCAACACAACTGTAACATCGTTAAGAAATTCTTGACCAAGTATCATTCTAAATGGTATAAAGTTTTTACTCAATACATGAAATATTACATCTTCGTAACAATGTTCATCAATGCACAAACGCAATCGACACTTCCCCATCGAATGCACCGTTGATAGTCCAATGCCACAGAGAGATAGTTCGTCCTTTTCGCATTTTGGCATGCCGATCGCTTCAAATACTTCCTCAGATAAAAGATTCACGTCGCTACCACTGTCCACAAGTGCTTTCACACGGACATTGTTTACATTCGCGATGACAACCGGCTTCTTCTCGTTTGACATCGACTTTGACAGCTGCTCGACGTGATCGTAAACAAACGCCGCCATCTTCCTTTGTTCTCGTTCGTCATTCGGTGAATAGACCATAGTGTCACCGCTCGTCCTATACGTCATCTCCGTCTTGCTCGTCGATTGGCTGCTGCGCTCCGCCATCTTAAATTGGTTCGTCAAACCGTCATTGGTGGCGCTGCTGTCTGGCGTGACGTCTGCCGCGAACATCGCGCTCTTTGCGTAGCGATCATGGCTTCCTCCTGCTTTACCGACGACATCGCCCGACGATACCCGATGGTGTTGACTCGTAGATTTCCGTATCGGTTCAGTTGCGCTGTTAGTGCACCGCGATCCAACATGGCCGAACTCGTTGCACTTGAAGCATTTTGGCCCCTTGTTCTTATGAGGACAATCAGCTGATGTATGCCCTAGCTCGCCGCACCCGTAGCAACGAACCCGCCATCCATTCGATCCGCTCGTGTTCGTGTTCGTATAATGCTTGCTTGTGCTCGCCGACGCTCCTGTATGCCGCTGCCTCGAACTTTGCATCTTGCTTGAAATAGTTTCGTAGATCTTTAATTTTTCTTTCAGCTCGCCATATGATGTTACGCCGTAAAGCATCACTTTATTTGTTTCGACGTCCATGATTCCGTCCACGATATATTTTATCGCGACATAATCCGCCATCTTGCCTCGCTTTCCGAGTTCCTTCATAATGAGCATGTAATCGAGACACGTCTCGTCTGCCCGTTTCTTTCTAGCACTCATCATTTCATGAATCGTCTTAACATCGACGGAGTCGGGAAATTCTTTTAATATTGCTGCTTTTAAGTCATCCCAGCTTTTAAATGGTCGCTCCGCCCGTAACCAGAGTTGTGCTGTACCCGAGAGCGATCTTCTTGCCACAAGTAACTGCTGCAGTGGGGTCCAATTAAATATCTCACCGTTACTTTCGACGTCCTCTATCCACCTCGTTACTGGATAGGTGCTGTCGCGGCCGCTGAAGCCCGGCACCAGCTCCGCCGTCATTTGTAACATGTTTGCGCCGCCATGCTGCTTCGTGTGACAATCTTCAAAATAGTCGGCTTGCCGGCTTGCGCGTCGTTCGTCTTTGGGCATGTTGCACTATCGTCGTAGTGTTCGTCGTAAGCGTCTTGTTAAATATAGTGCAACACGTTGACCGTCGTAAATTTTCGTTGCGCCCGCCCGCCGCACACCGACCACGTGCACCAAATCTTGAATTCTCGTTTCCCTTTATGCCTGGCCCACAGATCTTTCTTGTTAATATCCCGGACGAGCCCCCAAAACTGTAGGACGCAGGCAGGGAATAAAGAGACCGGCTTTTCAACATAAACGTATTTATTTCCTCTTCTTTAGCGCACACCGTACAAGTCTTGCCACCATGTTCGTTACTCTCTCTATGCGTCTATCCCTCCTCCATTCGTCCATCCCTCTTTCACCCATTCATCCCGTCTCGCTCTTACACACAGGCAACGGTGACTGGAGTGTTCAGCCTACATATATGTATTGCGGGTTGGTGAATTGAGAATTGTACCCAAGACCATTGTCACTAAGCCACCGAGGCATTAAAAACTTTATTTTATTTTATTAAATAAAGCTTTATGTATTACTTACGCAATCTTATGCACCACGACGTATAAAGTTTGGTTCTGCATGCTGTATCTGAGTGAAAGCAAGATACGACCCAAACCGGCTTCCCCTGCGGACCTGCGGCGATAAACAAGCTCATCATTAAATTAATTAGTTTACATTTACAAAGTACCACCACTTCACTATTCTACTACCTCGCTACGCCACGCAAGTGTTACCAAAATATCCTATCAAAACATCTAATATATAGAGCTAAACTTTTTCATGGAATAAAGTGCTTAAAACGTTATAATTATTTTAATAAAAAAATCATTGGGCCAACCCATAATTAATGTTAATAACATCTCTGAGGGCAGAAGTGACATACAAACTGCGAATAACGTTTATTCATCCATAGGAAAGAATTGCCTATCTATCCATAGGGATGGCTCGTGTCCCAGCAGTGGGAACATAAAAATGAGATGATGATGAATAATTATTATTATTATTACATTTGGTAACAAAATCAGAGCCTGGTAAATCTCCTCCTCAGTTGCTGCGTTCGTTTCCGAAACGAGCTAACCGCCATTCCTTAGAGCTACAAACAAAATGTCTCCTAACGTCTCGTGATCTATTGATTAGCCCACCGGCCTTAGACCAAGTGGCTCAGGGTTCGATTTGCAACAGGCAGTACATAATGTAGTCGGTTTAGTTAATGGTAGGCTTGTTCTTAGTCCAGTTGGCCTATACAATGCCACCGTCTCATCTAAGTATCTTGTCATAACAATGCCCGTCATTATGTTCGAACAGTTGGAGATAAGATGGCCAGTTACTCAGTGGTTGAAAAATCTGGGTGAAGTGCGCTTCCACCACTGGTCTTATCGTCTCATCACCAGGGCGGCTGTCCCGTGCGTTCGTGCACTGAACCACGAAATTTTTAATAGGTTGAGAAATCAACATAAAATGTTTATTAATTTTATTAAATATCTTTTCAATACAAATTTTAATACAAGAATTCATGACGAATTAATTTAAGCTGTAACCCATATGCGCTAACGCACGGAGAAACTTGAGTAACTTTTATGAGATATGCGCTAACATGCCGCACGGGTATCGAGCTTAGCCGAGCTTGACCGAACCTCGCCGAAGATTACGCAAAGCGCGCGAGGCCGGCCATGTTGAATTGCCTTGTCAATCAGTGTGGCTGTGATATTCAAAAGTTTTGTTTATTTATGCGATATAATTAGTGGTTTTGTTTTTGTAATATACTGATGGGTCGGAGATAGTGGGTGTAGCAGTTTACGAGTATGTATACGAGTGAGCAAATCGTTGGTTTATTTTATTACAACTTTGAAATCTAATATGTATTTGGTCTTACGTTGTTAGTGATGAGGTTCTATGTACTAGTTTTGGAGAATCCCCGCTCTCAGACGACGGCGCTTGTTGATCTTGAGACACTTCTGAAATATCGGAAGATACCGTTATTACATAGCACATATCAGAAAGTGTTAAAATGTTATTAAAAATAGTTCGATGATGAAATTTTTTTTTCTCTAAGAATAAGAATAGATGCCCTGGACAAGACGGACGGTACCTAACTTTAGACAGCCCGTGACCACGGACGTTGTACTTAGGTAAATCGGCGGGTACCTACTTACAGCCCGTGACCACGGACGTTGTGACTTAGGTAAAACGGCGGGTACCTACTTAAAAAGGTATGCATAAGATACCAATTCGAAGGACACATTTTATTTATAAACGAAACAACAAAGTTTAAATAAATTAAAACCTTTTTTGTCCAGTTCTTTGCGATCGGTGCAGAATTTAGGCAAAAACCTGACCTATTACTTACCTACTGATTTGATGATCTGCTCCACTGGAATAGACTTCTGTGACGCCGTATCTGTTGTATTCTCGTCAATGTTCTTCAAGTCTGCATCAGTAGATGCTGGGGCTAAAATAATACAAATGGATTTTAATATTACATGTCTTAAAATTTGTGTTTTACTTATATTTAATCCCTTGTGTGTCAAGCGACCGGCCACCGGCCGATAACAATTAAAATTCTATTGTGTTTGGTATTCATGCAGACGAGCTCTTATTATCTAAGTGAATCGGTTTCTCGCATAGTGATAGCATTCTTCTCAGTTGAAATGCTGGAAGCGACAATGACGTTTGACCAATGACATAATTTTTTCTATACAACGTGTAACAGAAAGGTGTGGTCAAAATGAGAAGATCCAAAGTGCATCCGATCTAGAACTTGTATGAAGAGTTACTATGACATAATTATTAACTTTAATTTGCTATACAATTTTTAATTTAATATTTCTATTGTCACATTAAATTAACAAGTCACAGCCCTAGTGGTTTAGTAACCTGTGTGTACTTACATTTATGATCACTGCTGCTTGCGTATGAGCGCCTGACGCGCATGACTTAACTAATATAAGTATTTAATTTACAATTACATGACAAACTAAAGTTAATAATTATGTCTCAGTAACAACACATACAAGATCTAGATCGGATAAACTTTGGATCTTTTCATTTTGACCACACATTTCTGTTACACGTTGCATTTATGACGATATCCAGAGATGGGGAGCAGCCTCGAGGCAGAGCTCAAGCTCGATGGTCAGACGATGTCGTCGGGGTTGCCGGAGGGCAGTGGATGAGGCTCGCACGGAACCGGCTACCAAAGGGTGCTTACTGGTTGAAGTGATGATGACGTTTATTCGTACGAACTTATAAAAAATCCAAACAAGTTGGGAAATAGGATTGTTTTCGGAAGTAAGTAAGTACTATACGAGCGTAAACGTTGCGAAGTTAGTACCTCGCGAGAAGGAGTTTAGTAAGCGAAGGAGTTGGAATCTATCGTGTTTATTAACATAAGATAAGATAAATACACTTTATTGTATACAAAAAAATACAAGTAATTTAAAAAAAATTACATAAAAAGTACAAGTACAAAGGACGGTCTTATAACTAAGAGTGATCTTTTCCAGACAACCTTTAGGTGATAAATGATTTAAGATAAAAGTGGGCTTGTCTTCGCATCGGTGCACCATGAGTATTATACAATAACTTACAGCAAATCAATATATAAGACGATAATGTACAATATACACAAGTATATAATTAAATATAGAAGTATTACAGTGATAGTGGTTATTAGGACAAGTAATGGTTAAGGCAATGCATTCCACAATAGAGCAGTCAGTACTGTGAAAGATATTGTGAAGGTATTGTATGTATTCATACGGAAACGCATCCGAAGAGCGGTTGGCCTAAAAGGCCGACTAATACCTGTGTCGGTGGGCGAGGGTGGGTGGCTGGACTTGCTGTCAGTCGCGTCGCTGGTGACAGGAGGCACGGGGACTAGCGGCGTGGGCGCCGGCGCCAGCGGGGGGGAGGGAGACGCTTCATCATCTATGTCTTCCTCTTTGATTGCTTCTTTCAGAATCTACCAAAATTGTACTTCATTAAAAGGTAGGCTTTAAGAATGATTAACTTAAAGACCATTAGAAAAGCAAATTTAAACAATTTATATTGTCTACATTTAAATATTGTAAACTTAATTGAAATATTACAGTATATTTTTATGTTATTCCCTAGTCTGTCGAAACGCCATATTATGGTACGTAACAATTGATTTAATCATTGTTATACGTTATTGACAGACGAGGAATTAAATAAATGCTAGTAGATCGGTATTTAGTGTTTAATATAATGTGTAGTGTTGCGACTTTAAATCTTTGACGTCTACCTATTTCGAGGCCTGTACAAGTAAAAATTACTCAACCGAGAACCGTTCTAATGTAAAGATTTGAGTGAATTTGTTGTATAAAATGACATATTCAAACAATTACGTGAGCACTTTGTAATAACGAATATCTATTAAAATTTATCATGATTAAATAAAACATTAGACCTGACATAATTTTAAGACAACGAATCATCTGAAGCATCATCATCATACAATCTGAAGCTTGAAATACGAGACCAATATCCAAATATTTCTAAACAGCAACATACGACGTGCAACTAAATAATATATATATTTTTTTCATATAAACTTTACCTTTAACTGCAGCGACACGGTGATTTTGGACTCCGCTCCAGACTTCTGCAAGTTCAGTGGCTGGGTCAACAGGCTGAGATCCCGCTCCTTTAGCAGGGAGGCTATGCCGTACACCAGCTGGCCCAGCGTGTTACCAGTCTTCTGATCTAACACCTGACGTGCAAATAATCTTATTATTATCGCCACAACTTCAACTAAGAAACCTTAGATATAGTTCTTTGACGTTAAAGGACATTTTGTATAACATTAATAAGTTGAAACCTAGCAGCGCTTTTGGACCAGATAGCGTTCCACCCATAGTTGTCAAACAGGCAAAGAAGGACTTGTGCATTCTCTTTGGCATAATATATTTAATCTGGCCTTGACAACAGGTAGGACGCCCTCAGACTACCGATCTTCGCAAGGTGGCTGGCAAGAGCTGGATGAGAGTAGCCGCGGATCGTGCTCGGTGGCGTGCACTTGGAGAGACATATGTCCAGCAGTGGACGTGTGTAGACTGATGGTGGTGGTGATGATGATGTTGATGATGATGATGATGATGATGACAACTGGTAAATATCCACCATAAAGACATTCCACCACGCGTGAAGATTCAGACTAAATTACAGGCTTATCTTATCTTGTCTTAGTGGGGCCTACCGAGGTTTCCCTCTCGCAGTAACACTTCGACCCAATTGGGATCTTTTGTGCAACCCCATCCTTTCAGTCTTCTTCCTCTGTAAATATAGATGTCATAAGTTTGGCAACGTCCTTAAGAGCGAAGAGCCTGAAGTCCTCCGGTTTCGGATAGGCCGACCCCAGGAGTCCCATTCTTTTCCTAGCCAGAGAGTCGCAGTCACACAGTAGGTGCTGCATTGAATTTTGCCTGCCTTCTACTGCCTCCGCATATGAACTTACTCCGTCCTAAGGCGTTTTCGCCTAGGAAGTATTTGGAGTGTTTCATACCCGGTTGCTCTAAATTACAGGCTTTATAAAAGGGTTAGTCTTTTAACAACACTATTTGGCATGCACGTGCTCGTTTATGTGGAAGCCTAAGCCCAGCAATGAGATCAGTCAAGGGAGTTGATGACAATGATGTTTCTTATTTCCTTCCTATTGGTCATAAAGAATCATTTTGAAGCAATTACGCAGCGTTCACGCTTCATTAACTTAGTCCCAAACAGAATATCAACGCTTCAGAACATCCTACTTTTCTTTCCACCCACCTTGATGTCGAGCACGTCGATCTCCGGGTTCTGCACGAGGAAGGAGTAGCCTATCTCGTACACGGGGTTGTCTGTGCGCATCTGTACCGCCGAGTTCTCGCTTTTCTTGCCCACCGATACGGTCAGGTACGGGTCGGGACGGGCGTGCGCGCGCGCATTCTGTTAAGACAGACGCGTAGTTAACACTTTTATAATGCATCACTAGAAAAAACATCGGTAGATAACTATTTATAAAAATAGAACAAAGTTACAGTTTTTTTTACACTTAAGACTTTGTTAATTTATTAGTCACTTAACGAATCACTCACTCAAGTAACGAATAAATTTTATATATTTTCAAGGTTTAAAGCGATTTCTACAGCCAATAAGGAGGTGGTCAGAATTGAACACCATACAATCGGAAACTTTTAGTTTTTATCAAATAAATTCTTAATTTACTTAAAAGAAATACATATAATAGAAAAACACTTACGGGCAAATTTCTACACGAGTCAATGTAGACATTAAGTACGGCCGAACTGATTTCTCCTGTCTTCACTAATTGGGTTTGAGTAATAGCCTGAAACAAAAGTAATAACATTAAAAAGTAATGTGTAAAATAAACGCGAGTAGAACCGTAAAAGTTGTTTCATTTCAATGTGTAGTGTTCGCGTAAACTTTTGTACAGTCTAACACTGCACATTGACCTCATTTATTCTGCGCGTAAGCATTGCTCACGCGCGATGTTTACATTACTTCATAAATCAATAATTACTATAAAATCAGTTGCGTTACTAACAGCATTAGAGAAAGTAACTGCCAAGCTATTTACATCTTTATTATACCATCTTTTAACCTTTATTAAACTTAACTTTTACTTCTATTTTTCTTTCTCTACGCCTCCGTTTAACATAAACTTAATAACTGTACAACATTCAAGTGTACGAAACACGTACAACTTCAGAAAACAAAAGTAAGAACAGATGTAAAGTCGTGTTAAATGTAAAGAAGACTATTTTCTAAAGAAAAATGAGGAGCGCTTGCGATCTAGCAAGATCAGCAATGCTAGAAATCTGGATGTATAGCCAAATTAAAATACGTCGAGCTCCTCAGTGCTTCGGAGAGCACGTTAGACTGTTGGTTTCGGTTGTTATCGTTAGATGGTTGTCGTTATATATAACCCACAACCCGTTTTGGGCCACCGTGGTGAGTTACGGCCCGATCTTCGAATGTATTGTACATGAAGGAAGGCCAACCCAGTAGAGTGTTAATAGATTGTTGATGATGATGATGATGAACTGTCGAAAGAGTACTCACGTGACTGAGGTCCAACAAGTCGGTGGAGAGACGGTGCCACGACAGGCGCAGATGTACTTTGCCATGCTTCGCTTGTTGCAGAGTTTGGATCTAAAACAAATGACAATAATAGTACTTTATCGACAAACCTAAATATTCATAAAAATGTTAAGAGCGCACTATGTCATGACGTAGTTATTGTCAGTGAATAAGGATTAATTTGGTTAACAAAATTGCTTTTGACATTTAATATCATGTCTTAAATTAGAATATTTTGGGTCCAGTAGGCAACCGGCACTTTAATAGATCCTATTATCATGAAATCCTTCTTTATAGATGGAAACATTATTTACAGCTGAATATCAAGAAAAAGGCTACCGTTATTTCTTTAGAACCTAGCCAAGAGCAAGCATCCCAAAGGAGGCATAACAAATTACTTATTGAAATCAGTTCCATCGTTTGAGCTACAACCACAGACATTTTTTGCGTCTGGCGTTACGATTTACTATAACGTTACTACTGTGTATAATCCAATTAAATCAATTGTTACATATAAAAACCCACCGTATCTAACTGGCCAGCTCGCACCACTTGGGATATATCCAGCGAGCACCTGCGAATAGGTCCAATAAGTAAATAAAAAAAGTAATTGATAAAAAGAGAATTAGTATGTAACAGAAAAATAGGATATAATAAATTATTGTTAGTTATTTAGTGGTAAAGCTAGGCAGGTAAATACAAATTAAAATAATGACACAACATCGAGAATATCCGTCTATTACTAACAAATTATTTATATCTAGTGTATTGCAAAGCAAAATGATTTAAGCAATTATTTGTCAGCACGATTGTTAATTTAACGTAGGCGTTATTGTTTTATTCAGTGCTTTAATTTGTTTAATTTTCGTTATTATCTTAAGAGTCAGATTTAACAAAATACAAATAGAGAAAATAAAAATGAAATAAATTGTATTCGGCAAATGTATATTCGTTCAGCCCATCAAACATTTAGTTTACAAGCAGTTGTCTGAACAATTTACATTGCGGTGGGTGCATTCAGGTTTTATACAAAACTTTTTAGCTTTGGAACTTATCGGTGTTTTGGTAATGTAGTCAGTGTAGTGTAGAGTGAAGAGTGTAAATGTATGGACCATAATCATGGTGTTCACTGATGCGCTTGCAGTGGCAATCCATGTGCAGTGATCCTCATTCGATGCACATTCCTAGTTTGCAGTGAGCTTTAAGACATAGAATCATTGGCGTCGCTAGTCAAAAAATAAATAAATCTATTATTTATACCCTTAAAGCAATTCTACAGAGAGATAAAAGTAAATAATAACCTCAACTAGAGTAGGGGAGATGGGCGGACTATGACCACTTCAGAATTCGTTTCCCAATTGCATTAGCTAAGTTGAAAAACGACTGTTATTTGCTCAGCATAAAAGCTTTAATTTAAAAGAAATTGTCAGTAAGCCCTTTCAAAATATATTTACACGAATTCTTGATTCAAGGTAAGCAACATTACCTATTGAAAATCAATGATCTAACGACGCCACATGTCTATTTACATTTGCGAGATACATCATAGTTGGTAGTGCGGTGCACCGACCTGCCGAGGCGTTCGTCCCTGCCCGTGCGGTCCCAGTCGTAAAGCTGCACCACCGCGCTCTGTGCGCTGCATTGCAGTATCGACTGTACAACCCACCATATTACACATACATTATAACCGTTCACCCACAATGAAAGCACGAGCGTGGCAAATCTAGAATCAGATAAAATCGCACGTTCACAATGAACGTTTGTGCGTGCACGTAGCAAACCGCCAGTGCTTCCATTCTGTAAGGGGCCTAAAGCTTTTACCACAGCGAGCACACACCTAATAGTTGAAACAAAATCACGCTTGTGTCATGTATGGACATGTTAGTATTGTATTACATATACATTATGTACAGATCTCCGGTGTTACCGTCCCGGTGATCTTAAAATATTGAATAATACATAATAAAAAACAAACGGTATTAGCTGTGTAATAATATATATAAAAAACAACGTAAAACAATAAGATTATTAAACGAAATAATTTCTATCGTCACAGGCAAAGTATAACTATTTACTAATACTAAGCAATAAAATAAAATTTCAATGAGTAACTAGCTGAATAGTAAAATAACGAAAGAGGTGACAATAAAAACTATTTCAATAGTATAAAACAAAACAAAAGAACACGGCAATGAGTGTCGCTATCATGGCGTAGCGCTGAAACGGACCTGCCGAGAAAGTCATCGTTCTCAATGCCCATGCCCGGATCCCAGTCCCACAGCTCGCACTGCAGCACTTGGCCCCTCTTTGAGCTTATTATAGCCTTAGGACAAACCACATCGAGACATTAGATAACAGTTTTTGGATTTGGTATGACAAGACCACGTGTGTGATGTATTTTAGGTGACAACACAAATTGCCGTCCGCGGCTTATGTGCACGCGCGCATGACATAAGAAGCGGTCATGCTAGTTTTGCGTTGACAGAATATAATGTTGTAGAGATAGTAATGGATCAAGAGAAAAATGTAAAAAAAAAATACAAAATTTTTGATTTGATTTTTAACGTGTCTAAATAAATTTACAAAATTTGAAACTTATTATAATAAAGACTTTGTGGAATCATATGATAGGTTTAAACTTTTTAAGTTATTTAAGTGAATGCAGCCCCACTTACCTTTCGCTTAAATTATGTGTGTTATCAAATTAACTTATGATTATTCCATGAAAATAATAACATTGATGTTCATATGTAATGCGAATGCGACTAAGCAAGCATACTAAAAACAAAACAAAGACACAGAGCTTTAAAAAAATACTTTTTTACACTAAAATTTAACTCTTGTCTTTTTCTTGTTGCGGTTGGCATATCTCAAATAATCAACTGTCATATAATAACAATTGATTATAGCTTTTGCTTTAAACTTAACAAAGAATGAGCGATATTATTTTGAGAGTAGTATATTTAGACCGAAAATAAATATAATTTTTAGTATAAAATAGATAATGATAGCAATAATATCGTTCACACTTAGGGCAAGGTAGCATGCTTAGCACAGAGGCGTAACCACAAATACGACGCATCGAAGAGGCTACAAACGAAAAAGTTTCGAAAACATCTGAAAAATGAACCGTCGTTGTCGGCGTCGGTCGATGCCAGGATTTTGCTGCAAAGATACGCCCCTGCTGCCTACTTAGACAACTAACATGCGCAAAGCTCTACCACCAGTGCGCCGCGCCCCACTCCAGTGTCTTTCACCTTCCTTCCCCATCCTCGCCAACTGCCAGTTTCTACTTCGTAAAACGAAACGAATGCCCAATTCGACATACTAGCGAGCGTTTTGTGTACCTTATTCAGAGTCATAAACTGTCAAGTTATTTTTTTTTTCTAGTCATACTGATGTAGTGACATAACTGCTGTATGTGCTAAAAGTGAGACATGGATGTACACGAAAATTTCATAATTATTTATTTTAATGTAAGTAGTTGTTTTTTGTATTTTGGTCTCGATATTACTTGACACAAATTACCGCAGATGACATTTATAGCGCAACTGGATTTACCGGTGAATATCTTTAAAAGTTCCACATGTAAAGGTAGCCGAACTACTTCTGTCGTTTTCTAGTGCGTCTAAAGGCTGATTTTTCAATCGTCAGTTAAAGATTGACATTATACATTGAATAATTTGACATAATGACAGATCTCTTTAGAAAATATGTCACAATGACAATCTTATTCTTTGGATAAGACCTATCTGAGGATTGAAAAATCGGGCCTAAGTTGGAACACTTCCATGTAACCTTATTTATATATATATATATACTGCATTATCTAACCCCATCGACGGTCAAGGCTCATTTCGTATTTACGAAGTGTAATCAGAGTGCCTATTGCGAGTTTTATTTACCATTCGATCCGTTAACGAAAACTAGAGTTTGTATAGTAAATGTTTATCTCACTTCGTTTTACAGCATGGTATCGATTCTGCTATTTTAAAACGTCCACAATCGTGGTCCAGTTGTCTGATTTGAATTCACTGTCCCTTAGACTTAATGTCAAAATCAGGTCATCGATACACTATTAAGACGATCGTTACTAAGAGTTAATTCACATTTCAGTATCCTATCAAATCAAATCAAATCAAAAATTGTTTATTACTTTTTAAGACAGTTGTGTACAACAGTTCTCGGAGCCCCCTTTTAAGCTTGTAATTGCCTGTACCAGGGGATTCCGCTCTTTCTTAAATATAATACAGATTTAACTAATTAACTTTTTTCTTTTTTTTTACAATTTTAAGTAGGTAATTAATTATAAGTAGGTAATTAATTTTCAGTTTCACTACAATAATTTTAGTTATAAGTAATATTTTAAGCGGTTACCAATCAGTTTTATAATTATTTAAGTTTGACTTCAATTTATAGTTACAAACAATATTTTAAGAGAATCAATTTTACAATCATTTAGGTTACACTACGAATTTTAGTTATAGACAATATCCCAGGAATGTATTAAACATATTGATAATTAATTTTTAATTTTAAGTTTCATTACACAAACTTCAATGCCATAGAAAGTTAATTCGAGCTTTAAAGTCCGTACCTAATGTGAAATAGCATTTAGACTAGCATACTTAAGGCGCAGGGTACGCTTCAATGGCATACAAATTGTCGTATTCGTTGTCGTGATCGAATGGTGAATAAAACCCGTAGTAGGTAGTCGGGCGACGCCCCGCGGCCGCAGCACTCACCTGCCGAGCTTGTCGTCGTCGTTGCCGTCGTCCTTGTCGAACACCTCTACCTCCAAGGTCTGCCCCAGCGCTTGCATTACGCGCGCCTTTACGCCCAACGCACATACATTAGGGAAAACAAAATCTATTTTTCACAACTACTTACTTGTATTGTAGCTTTCATTAATAATTTTATATAGAACAAATACCAAATGTATTGCAGATATTGGCCAACAAAGCAGAAAACGTTAAAAGCCGAAATGTTAAAAAAATTGGGAAATGTTAATAACGAAACAGATAAATAGCTTAGATTTTTTTTAATTTTATTATTCTCTAATTCCTCCAAATTGTAAGGGTGAGAAAAAAATAACCAATTTTTTAAACTATTGGTTGGAATGGTTATTATTTAATCAACACTTTAGTTTCTCACTAACTATCATAGATTAACTTTGTTCTTTTTTATTGATTAATAAAAGATCTGTGTAATGTGTACTCCTATTCCATGTCAACCACTGTGTATTAGAAACTGTCCAATTCCCCAAGACCATTGTGTTAGCACAATTTAATGAGTGGATGAGTAATCATTAACTTATATTGTAAAAGTGCAGTTGGCCTACAAGTACTAAAATTCCCAAGAGGATTTTTCATGCCCATTCCTGATGTTGAGAAAGTTAACACAGTAAACAATAATGCAGCCCTTTGCAAAGCTAAATAAAATACAGACAAGTTCTATCACAAATTGTTTACTGTCCTAACCAAAATATCTATAAAATTGCGATTCTTTCAAAACATTTCTCGTCGCAGTGAGTATTACATAATAATGCAAATGGTATAATGGAATAATTCAAATCCAAAAACAGTGACTTATAATCAGAAATGAGCGAATAGTGATAATTGAAGTTATTTAATAAACTCACCGATCCGATACCGTTTTCGATTAATAAAAACATTGCCCAGAAATAATAAAAGTGTGCTCATCAAGCTGTAGTAAGTAGAATGTTAAAATTACTAAAGGACAAAAAGTGACAATACCCTTGAGTGTTAAAAATATTAAAAAAGACGTAGATATTATTATTAAAAAAGGAAAAGGACGTAAATGATGGGTTCTTACCTCGCACCAGTAGTCCCAGCGCGGGTTGACGTCGTTGTCGATGTGTTTGGTCTTCCATTGCTGTGCGCCGACGGTTATGATCGCGTACGGATCTGACTTACCCTTTCCTGGAGATAACAAATTTGAAATTATCGTTTCTGTTCATGGCTAGTTTCTCGTGAAGACAGTATTAAATATGAGACTTACCCATATTGGTGATTGTGTTTACAACCTATTTTAATATATTTATGTTTTCATTATGCTATGCAGGAGCTCGATGGCGCAGTGGTAAACGCGCCCGGTTTGTGAGTGCTGAGGTTAAGCAATTTTCGCAAAGGCCGGTCATCGGATGGGTGACCAAAAATGTTTCATCTCGAGCTCGTCCGTGCTTCGGAAGGCACGTAAAGCCGTTGGTCCCGGCTGCATAAGCAGTCGTTAACAACCACCAATCCGACCTGGGCCCGCGTGGTGATTTATGGCCCGTTCTCCCTATCCATCCATAGGGAAGGCTTGTGCCCCAGCAGTGGGGACATAAAATGGATTGATGATGATGTTTTCATTATACACTTATAAAATATAAACATATGTGTGTATAATGAAAATAGCGCTTGAAAAAGAGAAGACTTAATTTTTTTTCGAAAAGTGTAGCAAGTACATTTTTGTAAATTCTATACTTACAACGTACAAAACAAAAAGTAAAATTTTCTATACAACGTTTATTAGAAAGGTGTGGTAAAAATGAAAAGATCCAGATCGGTGTTTCCAATCCAGATCTTGTATGCAGAGCAACTGAGACATAATTATTAACTTTAATTTGTTATGCAATTTTTAATTAAATATTTATATTGTGACGTCACACATAGAAAATAAACATGTCACATCACAGCCCTACTGGTTCAGTAACCTCTGTGTGTACTTTAATTTATAATCACTGCCGCTTGCTTATGCGCGCATGACGCGCATGACTTTACTAATATTTTTACCACACCTTTCTGTTACACATTGTATTATAAAATTAAAAAATGATAGAATTATAGCGCTTAAAAACATAAGGTTCACGAACAACATTTAAATGTATAAAGTCTTTGCTGTTGACCGGTAATTGCTTTTTAAATAGGTAAAAACAACAAATAAAAAATATCTTACCTATCATAGACACATCTTTCCTCATGAGATTCTCAGCTTTAACAAGGTGGATTCGGAGGACACCCTAAGGCCAAAAATTCTATATTTTACCACATTCACAGGCAAACAGCCAAACAATACACCAAGGTTTCTCACATTAAACATAAATTATATGCTAAATGAACTTAAAAAAAACATCGCATTATATCATCTCAACAAAATATTACATCGTATAATCTACGGTAGACATCTTGCTATATAATTTGAAAACGACAAAGTGTTGAAAAAATTCCACGAGCGGGGTTCGAACCCGACTACCAACCAACTATGCTATCATGGCTCAATCCAACTCGCCGAAATTAACTTTGGAAGCCAAGGGAGCCCTATTCAATGTCGACAACTACGTCATCAACATCCGTTCCGAACAACGATCATATAATAGTTGTCGACATTGAATAGGGCACTTGGCTTACAAAGTAAAAGTAGATAGTGTTGAGTAATTTCGGCGAGTTGGGATTGAGCTATGATAGCATAGTTGGTAGTGACCTGACCCGGCATGTCATGGGGTGCGGGTTCGAATCCCGCTCGTGGAATTTTTTCAATACTTTGTCTTTTTTCAAATTGTAATTTGTTCGCAACAATATTTGCGTAAATTATATAAAAATAATCATCTTGCTTTATTATGCTTGTTATGTTAACTTCTGTAATTTTGTAATGTTGTAAACATTTTTATCAAAATTCAAAACGACATTGAAATTGTCTTTCAATAGGTACTATAAAAGCTGTTTTAATATTGTAAATAAAAAGGTTGTCGTGGTAACATAACGTCTTTTCGCATACAACCGCAGTCCCATACGCAAATAATAATGATCTCTTTTGCTATACAGCATTGAGACGTTTTTACATTGCACTCCTTTAGCCAAATATAGTGGTTTAATAGTTCACCTCAGGCTCGGGCATGCGCAGGTCCACTGTGGGGATCTCGTCGCTGAGCTTGATGGGCAGCTTGTTGGGCAGTACCATCATCTTGGCCACCTGCTCCACTATGCAGCGCCGCAAGATGTCGCTGCAACAACACAATGCTAATGCAGTTAACCGCGCTATGTAGCATGTGTATTTTTTAATAATAATATTATATTAAGAGGAGCTCGTTGGCGCAGTGGTTAATGCGCCCGGTCTGCGAGTGCTTAGGTTAAGCAACTTTCGCAAAGGCCGATCGTTAACAACCACCAATCCACACTGGGCTTGAAAGTTGATAGTTTTTCCTATGGACTGACCTGAACCCTGGCATGTCCAGTACGTCGGCGGCGCCCACCAGGTTGAAGTCGATGGAGGGGTTGTTGAGGAAGAACACCTGCAGCCCGCCCACCAGCGGCATCTTGCTGATCAGCGGCTTCATCACCACGCGCGCCATGCCGTGGATCTGGGGAAAAAACGGGTCTACATTTAATTTCCCTCCGGTGTAGAGTTCCTAGCCTTCAGAGGCACCCACGGGTTGATCCGCTTTCGATCCGAATTCTTCGGAGTATCTAGTTGGGAATGGGGACACGCTGGCCTGATCCCATCCCCTCTAGAAATCTTCTAGGGATGTTTCGATCGATGGCTTGAGGAACCTTTAAATTTCTCGCTTGCTCACAAAACGTCCGGTGACGCTGTAAAGAGCATAAGCGTGCAACAAAAAGAAAAATAAAACAATTTCTTGAAGCGTACAATACATTAAATCCTATTAACTTCCCTCCCCTCCTTATCCCTTCCTTCATGGGACCACGTGTGCTGGTTTCCGGTATCAATGATTCCGTCGTGGACTAATGGTGAGATAATTTTTTTTTGTCGTGCTACCAAAATATGGAATGCATTCCCAGCATATTCCCTCCTTCTTACATCATGAGGTCCTCTAAACTAGGTGTGTAGAAGCATCTTGCGGATCGACAGGGTGAGGAAGTCTAGTGAGGCACAATCATGATCTACCAGCTAGCTTCGTATCCAGGACAAAGACAGGTAAACCGCAGTTATTTGCCTACTCATCGATAAAAAAATCATAAAACTAAATTACTTGCCTAGCAATGGGACGGTTTATAGGCTTATACTTACTTGCAAATCTTTTATCCCTCCTCGAATACGTTGAAGGACGAATGATATATCACAGTCGCCGGCGTAGCTGAAATTATAAAAAAAAAATTAAAAACACGACTTCCATGACAAGAAATTTAAAAAACAAGATGTCATGTATTTATTTATCTGTATTTATAAAAGTGAAATGTTACTCATTCACTCGCTGACTCTATATAAAAGAAATCAAAACTGCTTGATTAATAAAACTGAAATTTTCATGGCAGTCGGGGGACCGCTTTGCGGAATACTTTCTTATTTATAAGGTCTCCTGACTTTTTGTCATGGCAGCCGTGTTTTTTTATTTTTTTTATTATTAATTTTTATTTTGTACCTTTTAATGATAAGTTTAATTTTTATAAAATATGTCATGCTAGTTAATTTAATTTGTAAGCATTTTTTACAAGAAACAAAAATTAACCTCTACAGATATCACACTAAACATCAAGATCTAGTCTCTAACTCTAATAATGACGAACTTTCATCATACAAAATTACATTTCCTATTTTACCCACATACGGGTTGATTTTTCAACATCTTACCGAATTTTTATTTATATTTTTAATTATATTTCACTATATACTTACAATAAATCGACGTCCATAATGATTTCGTTCCTGGCTAGGTTCTTATCGTAGACTTTGACTCCGCCCACGCGAGGCGCCTGCAAGCGTGAACGTTTTTATTGCTCTTAATACACATTACGCGCTGTTAGCTACACATATTGAAACGTTTTGCCATTAGCTAAGTGTAGTGTGGAGTTTTCAGTTAACTCCGTTTTTATAACTTGTACAGCCAGCATCGAAATGGAACACAATCATGAAAAACATTAAAGTTAAAAATAAATCTTATTTATATGACATCAGAGTATGTTTTACTATAAAACTTTATTATTCAAACAAAAACAGAATCAAAACTTACGAGCTAAGACTTATTTTACTTAAACGAATGAATGTACCGACACGGTATTTTGATAATGGCGACGCTGACCTACACCAAAAATTACATTAAATTTATTTGCGACGGAAGGTTTCAGTAGCCTTCTCGTATTACCTCAGGGTTTTAATTCGGGCACCATTAACACTATAAATATGAGGTTAGAGATAAGGGTACGAAGGTTACTTAGAAACAAACCATCAATACAATTATTTTATTGAATAAATCTCTTTTATACTTTATGAAACATCCATACTATAGCAACTTCACTTCATAACAATCATAATAACACAGCATTCATCTCTAGCGGTATTTAGTAACCCAAATTATTATCGTATTTTCGTAGATATACAATTGACTTTACCCGTTACCCGTCTACTCCACTGTGATTATCGGCCAAAATTGGTAAACGTTTTTCGCAAGTCGATCAACGATCACATGTATTTTCACTTTCGATCGATTACCGATTACACACCTAGTGATAAGTTGGTTCCACAAGACGACGCTGCTTCGATGTAATACAAATTGCAGTTAACTTTAGCGCAGACGAATATTACTATTCGGTTCAAAAGGAATCTCGCACCAAGCCCTCTGATCTATATTTCATGACATAAAACAGGGAGATCGACACTCGTGTATATGATACTCCACCGTCTAAGTATTTGATTGTTCATTGTATAAATTATCACCTTACGTAGTTCTACTCGCTAATAACCCTACACATTCTCGAGGCAATTACTAACTTTCAAGACTAAAGCTAAACTGTGATGGTACTTACGATCGTTCCGAGAATCATACGTTCGAATTTGAATCCGTTCAGCTTGTAGTTCGCCAGACTTTCTGCTACAGCTGGCTCAATGGTGTCTTTCAGCAAGCTTTTAGCAAAATGATTCACATTGGGCCAAACTTGTAGGAGTATCTGGGAACAACATATCCTACGTTATTGGTTGGCATGGAATGATGGCTTCATTGTTATTATTTGTGACTACAAGTCAATAGTTAGGGCTTAAAATGTGGGAAGGGTATTGATCCTAAAATATGATTAAATTTTAAAAAAATATATATTTATTTTAGACTACATTTTAACTAAAACAAAAACACAAATGTTGAAAAAATTTCCACGAGCAGGTTTTGAACCTGCACCCTTCTGACATACCGGGTCAGGTGCTCTTCCAATTGAGCTATCGTGGTTCGAACCAGCCCGCCGAAATTATTCAACACTTTTTACTTTGAAAGCCAAAGGCGCCCATTCACTGTCAACAACTACCGTCACTAACATCATTTTTTCAACAAAATTTGCGTTAAAAATTATTTGAACATTTTACATTTTAACTCTTTAGAACTGGTCACTATGCTACCGGTTTGCAAGCGGAAGACCTTGTACTGATAAGAATCAGCAATACATTCAGCAAAGGAGTTTATTTTATCCCTTTCTGTCACAGCGAAAGAATAGATAGAAGGTATACATCCCACACTGCTAAACAGTAGCAACTGGTGCTTTCATTAGCAACCTACACTAGTCTACTGCTGGACAGAGGCATCTTCAAGTGCGCGCCACTGAGCATAATCCGCAGCTACTCTCCTCCAGCTCTTGGCAGCCACCTTGCGAAGATCCACCTAGTTTGAGGGCGTTCTACACTACGTTTGCCGATATGAGGTCGCCAGTGCTTTAATATAATAAATTATAAAACTATATCTTACCCTATTCAACCATTCTGCGCGTTCAACATCCGGAAAAAATACCTGTAAATTAACAATATTTATAAAGAAACTATTAGGTATTATTATTCTCTTTATTTATTTTCTTTCTTAAAACTTGATTTTTACAATATTTTAATATAAAAACAATAAAACATTATAAAAACCTAATTCTAGAGTACCACCAGCAGCGGGTCAGGACCCAAGCTACCGGTGGTCAGAGCTGCAGAGTGAAGAACCTCCTGACAATACGTGCAGTGTCCAGGAGTGTTGCCTTCTGTATCTGACCCTATTATTATTATTATGATAATAATAACGATGATGATAATGCGTATTTATTATTTCGGAAGAATTCTGGCTTTCAGCCATGACAGTTTTTAGTGGCGGCACAGATTACAAGTCTAGCCTATTATGATCTCTTCTTTATTGCAAGAAGATTAAATTAATACAATCATTATTTACGTACAATGCAGACGCTTAAGTTTACGATAAGACGACCATTGTCTGGTTACATTTTGTGTAATTATTTGAGGCTGTTAGTTTAATGTCCGCATCATAAAATATAAGCCTAATAATTCGTTATTACGTAACCATAACAAAATGTCATCGCATTAAAACGCACACGGGAATTGTTAGCCATTACATACGTCGCATAACACACAATACAAATATAATCGCTAATCAATAATACTTTAACAGTTTAGATGAATAGGTACTTCGAGTACTAATAAATATATAAGTATGGAAATGATTTGTTGCTGTATAAATTGTATTTAAAATTTGCAAGTAATGGATATAATTGCCTATAGATTTATGTTCGTTGTTGACTGTTTGTCAACATAAATAAAACATAATGCATTTTTTAAATTAAACCGAAATTGACCAAACTGTCCGCCGCCTAATGGCAAGAGCTCACTATAGCCTATTGATGCTTGCAATACCATAGGTTTAACTTAAGTCCGATGACGCTGTGAAGGCCGTCCGAGGCCAACAGCAAACTCTCTCCAAAAACAAATGGGTTGAGATCGTTGCCGACTCTGAGGCGTATATGTCTAGTAATTAACTGGATCTCCACACAGCAGCAATGCAGGTCACTGCTGCTTGGCGGTAGAAACATGTATGAGAGTAAGACGTCGAGATACACTCTGTGCTCCCCCTACCGACTGAAACTATTAGCTAATACATATTGTTATGGAGTAGTGGACTGTATGATGAATTAATTGATGGAAACACGTAGTATTTTGTAAATGTTCAATGTTTATTTCAGTAAGTACAACAATTCGTAGCAAAAACAACTTGACAACTCAAAATCTGTCACTTGGAACACTGACATTAAATCATAAAAAAAAAATCTTTTAAAAGGTAAGAAAGGTTTGAACCAGCCAGTCGCCAACACATATATTTCATAGAAGAATACTAGTCGTCAATCGCCCACATCTGCAGCGGCACATTATTCAAGTGGTCTATATTTAATATGCGTATTACTCAAATATTTACCGGTTCAATACAGTTCGAGACAGATAAGGGTGCGTAATGCGAGTTTTATTATTGTGAAAATGACAAATAAAACTCGCACTGGGCACCCTAGAATAACTGATTTCCACATTATAGAACCTTGCATAGTACTTATATTCCTTGTTGAATGACGATAATAGAGATTCTAAAGATAGCATCCATTTTTTTTCATGTATCGCACCCAAATGTGTGTCATTTATTTGCATTGAATAAACAGCTTGACGTTTTAAATTACAGGATGTTGACATACGACGCATCGCATCGCACTAAGTGCAAATGAAATGGGTATGATAATTACTCATCAACTTATCATCACAAAAGTAAAGACCGTTCAATGTAGCTACAAAACGTACGCCATACTATACGTAGGACTTTTGTAGCTGGCCGGCCTTGCATGACCTAATCGTTACTCGCGGTATCCTTGCGTCACTGCTTTCACACATTATGCGTTTTGTACACCAAAGGATTTTTTATATTTTTAACTGAGCATTATCTTAAAATCTCTTTCTAAGACAATGCGTATGAACTTTTTAAGCCGTATTAGTTGCAATTACAGCATTAGCTTAATAGCAGTAATAAATACATTTATATTGGGTATTTACAATTCATTTCAGTAAAATAATATTCAGTAGAGCAATTTTTCCAGTTAACCCTTTAACGGGCACAGCATGTTCAAATTTTTCATTGGTTTTCGACCTTATCTCAATCGTATAAAGTTCAAAATATGGTGGCAATATATATGCCACTGCCTTATAAAGGGTTAATCCTTATTTATTTAAGTTTTTAGGGTATCGCAAATAAATAAATAAATAAATGGATAGCCCACTTATTATATTACTACATGTCATGTCATGTAGTAATACTACAACTAGTTAATAATATATTATATTACTAACTAGTTGTCTGAAAAAAATGCTTTGAAGCGATAAGACCGCTAAATTATAATATATTTTTTTAATGTTTACAATAATAATTTATGGTGTTGCAGTAAAAGTATTATATCTATCTTATCAGGATGTGGTGGCAAACTGTCAAATTTCCTCTATAAACTTTGAACTTACATATATATATGGCGAATAGTTAAACATTTACCCCCTAAATCATAAAAACTATTTAAGCATTATTAAGTTAATCATTGTTTTGTCTCTTTTTCTCAAATTAAAAATGATGTTTGTGTGACATTGACAAAACAATATTTAACTAAATAATGCTTAAATACTTTTATGAATAAGGGGGTTATTGAAGTAATTTAATAAGTTTGGATAGGTTGAAGTGCCGTCTGTACATTATATTACAGTATTTATATCTAACTTACCCAAGACGGCAGGTCATCGAGCCTTGCGAGCACCACATCTTTCTCCGAAGAGAGCGCGGCGGCTTTAGCCAAGTTCCGCCTGTATTCGTTCTCCTTCCGCCACTGGTCTCTCATCACGGACAGAACGACGGGACCTATCAGCCACGCCACACTCCATTGCATGTAGCCGACCAAGTACACCGCTCCAACGACCGCCACCTACAAATGTAACAGTTTTTATTGCCTTGTGTCTGTACACAAAGTACTGTACTGTATAATTTTGTAAGCATATTTAAGTAACTTTATGTGTATTCTGATTGTGCATCACTTTAATTTATACTGTTTTATTTGTGAGGACCTGTTAATGGCTTTCCATAGCTATTTAAATGTTTATTTATGTATAATAATAATAATAATAATAATGCTGTTGGTAAATACTATTAAAATACAGTGAAAAAATTAAACGTCTACCCGGTCAGTGCAGCCGCCCGGATTACGTAAGACCCAGGTTCGATTCCTGGCTGGGTCGGGTAGGCGTTTAATCTTTTCACTGTATTTTATAAGTATTTAATTCAGCTTCAGTGCAGCAATTAACACTTAAAAAAAAAAAGTAAAATTATCAAAATAATGTTTCTAATATTTTCATGGAAATAATATTAATAAATACCATTTAAATCATTGAACTTATTAATTTAAAATAAATAAATAGGAGGACACCTAAAAGAAGATAAATTAGTCAAAATGAGTGTTTGAACATTATTTTCTAGTCTTCAGTGTTAAAATAATAATAATAATGGAGTTCATCAAAGTTAGGGAAGTAAACAGCATCATTTGCTTAAAATAATAACTTAATTTTAATTTGTCATGTGACCAGGAACTTTTATTATATCAGAAACAATGGTTATAATTTAGTGCAGAACAGGTTGAACTGAGCTCATTAAAGTATAACGAAATCTGAAAGTGTATGACGGCTCATCAATTTTCATTCTTATGTTTTAATGTTAAGGTTCAAGTTTGAGTTTACTAAAATTATCATGAGGTATTTATATTTTCTTTCCGGTGGGAATATTTCCAGTTGTATGATGTCATCGCTATCAAGTTTGCTTACCACATAATTTAAAAGCAACACTATCACTGAGTGCCTATCCTGCTTGGCACAAGTAATATTGATCATACTGATAAAAAAAAATTCTGACATTTTTTGAAATGATGTAAAAGCATTTCATTTTATTATTATTTGATTTATAGAATTCTATTCAAAGCTTTACTATAAGCAGTAGAACTATAGAAGTTTGATTTGTCAACGCTTTAGTAAGATGTTGTATTGTAATTAAAGTTATAATTTACTCAAGGAGAAATAAACTAATCTACTTAGGTAATATTTTTCAGTCAGAATGCTTCAATCAATTTCTTAGTTATAATAAAAAACCAATCAATAACTTTTAATTATTTTTAATACTGTTATTGGACATTATGTGTAGCCAATTAAATATTTAACTACATTAAACTAAATACAAATTGTATTTTAGTAACAACAACAACAACAACAACAACAACAATAGGTAGGTGGGTAATACCTAGATGAAGAAAAGTTAAATAACAACAATGTTTTGGCTGCTCTAAATATTAACGAGTTGTTTACTAAATACAAGTTAAATGGGAAGTAATTTTGATTAAAATGTGAAGGCCGCCCAGTGTTCATCTCATTTATGAGTCAGAGAACTTTGGTTGTAATAGGTAAGTTTATGTAGGTATATCTACAAGGTCACATTTGACTCAGGATATGCTGTCATTGCCTTGAACGAGCATAGTTTTTGTGTTTAAAAGGGAATAATCTTAAGTATTAACTATTGTTAAAAATACACACCAGTTAAAAAGGTTTTCTATTTTGGGATTTATAAACTAATGTGATGAGAATATTTAAATACCTCTTATATACATCAAAATGATCCATTTCTATTCAGCAATGAAGGTGAAATAAATAATTACAAAGCCCAAGACATTCATTAATACACAAGAATACTCATGAAGTTTCTTACCTTCTTGAAGAATTTGTAGATTATGGACACCACATCAGATCCATCACCACTACTAATTGGTGGTAGTGCTGTTTTACTGGGTGCAACCATCTTATCTCTAGAAGCCTACAAATATTTAGAAATTAAACTTTATTTCCAAAATGATTTAACCTTTTAAGACCACATTGTTGTACTCCTCAAGTACTTATTGAGTACTGAGGTTTAAAACAATAGTGCCCCTAATTTATGTGCTTTTTGCAGTGTTTTATCTCAATCCAAACACAAGATAATTTTAGTATTAGACGAATACAACAACAGCTAAAAGTAACGGAGTCACTTTTATTTATAGAATCTTAACTGAATATTACGGGCTTTATAAAGTGCAACTGGAAATGCGAACTATTACATTTAATTTGAGATGGACACGTACCATTGTAGGCGCTTTATTGTGGGTGCAGTGCTAATTCTAGATAGGTACCGACTAACTTATTGTAAAAAAACATCACAAACACGACTAACCAAGCGTACCGCACGTATGCTAATAAGAAGTTCCGAGCGTGGTGGTGGCGCAATGAAGCAATACCGATACCATTCCAACTGAATTTTAATGCATTATAATCTTTGAAGCGGTTACTAAATGACTACCACGTGGGATAAAAGAAGATTCAACGGTAAATAGTTTATATAATTTCTTGTGGCATGATAATATCTTGTAGCGTGAAAACATCAAGTATAATTTGATTTAAAATATATTTTTTCTGAGGTTATGTTTTGATAGAAATAGAACTACCAGCTGATTTTCATTTATTACCAAACTAGTGTTGCGACGGAAAATAGATAGTCTATCGATACTAATTCGAAACCTTAAAAATGACACTTTCGATAGTGTATTTTTTAACAATATTACGCGGATAGGCTAAAGCGCATTAAGTAAAGAAAAAATAAGCGATACTGGTACTAACGTTACCTTACCTGCATTACCGCTATTCAGTTTAACTTTATAGAAATAACGTTACTTAACCTTAACGATACCAAGCAATAGTTACCCCACAAGATACTTACAGAGTGAAAATGGTAACTTGACTTGATGGCTATATCAAGTCCGGTAGGTAGCGCCGACAGGACTAGTAACCACTGATGATTACTAGACTTACCCGGGCCCCGGCCGGCCATCTAAAGGGCCGGGCGTAGCATACGTTGCGTATCATCATCATCAGCCTACATTAGCCCTGGACATAGGCCTCTATAAGTGCACGCCACTGAGTGCTATATTACGAATACTTAAAGAACTTTCGTGCGCTTTGATTAAATTAAAATAACACCATTGTTATACTAAGGTTATACTGGTATGTTTGATTAAGCATGTAAAACCTTTTTTAAAGAAGGTAAATTATTCATGTTGGTTGGATTTATAGACTGAGGCTTGTCTAAGTTCTGTCATTATCATCCATCAGGACTGTAGCTACATTTGGATAAATTTTCACTATTAAAATTATCCGTGCATTTTCTCGTAAAATAAAGTTCTAAATATCAAATATGCAAAACAATAAATACGAGTATGGTTGTAAAAGAACACCTAAATCCGAACGAGACCGGGTAGTACCACCAATCATAAATGGCAGGAATCTATACACCCAACGGACAAGATGTAATGAAAATCCTATGATTTGTTACAATCATAACATGGTCTCCGCACAAGGTAACGAAGAATTGCAAACTTGGCATAAGTTAATGTTGCAAACTTTTGAAACATTGCTGCTTCAACTAGACAAATTATTTATGAAGTTGCGAGCAGCGAAGTTTTCGAAAACTTCTGATATAGTTCCAGTCAGAGGTGTCTACCAAGATATTTGTGAAAAGCTGCGCCTCGAAATACTTATTGCTATAGACAAGCTTGAGCTCAGATCAAACAACAGTAATTTAGAAAATCAAACAGAGTTTTTTAATAAAATGAATGGTTTAAAAGGTCAGCTGTCACACATACGTTGGCAGTACCACCAAGCGATACAAGAACTCAATTTGGGTAAATAAAATAAGTTATCTATGTACCTACTGTGAATTTATACTGTGTTATTAGGTAAACTTTGGAAAATTAAAAACAACAAGTAAAATGAATTCATTATTATTTATTATTACATAATTAAAATCTTAATTAAAACCCAAAGCAATAATATCTCAAATTGTATGGCAAAAAGAAGAAATTCATAAAATCTGACAAAGTTGAATTCTTACATACAGTTTAATGCTTAAGAATATCTAGCGATATTGACTACTTAAAGAGCGAGAAACACCTTATAAATATGGAATGATATTGCACTAAAGTGATTAATAAATTAATTGGATTATACGAATTCACAAAAATCAATTAAAAACTGTAAGCATATACTTAATCGTATTTATAAATCAATTTGATAGTACATTGTGTTGAGATAAGGTCATAATATTTCTGAAGCAAAATTTAAAGATTGAAAACTTAAATTTTAACTTGTAAATTACAATTAAACATGTTTTAGAATGGAATGTCAAGGGAGGAACTGTTGATAAGAGATAATCTCGCAGCAACAAAACTAAGACATTTTTTTATCTCATAGTTAACATATTCAAAACTCAAGAGTAAAATTATTATTTTTTATAAAATCTCAATTCTAATTTCATAATATTTAAAACTAGATGTCACAAATTTTAAAAATACACAAAATATATGTAAGACACTTTTAAAATTGATACAATAAACAATGATTTATTATTATATAAATATCTTTACAAAAAGGTCTTCTGTTTTCCTTACTTAAATGATTTTCAAAACGTGATAGAAGGTAAACAATTTGGTTCGAAAGTGGTCAGTATTTACACACGTAAGAGATAATAATATACTTTTCACACCATCTGCTCGACAATGCCTCATTATATATCATGCAAACCTTACTCAAAGTAAATCATTATAGCCCTTGTCTTTTGCCGGGGTGTAATGTTGTACTGAATTTCATTATAACCCGCCGGGCAGTAATGTGATTCTCACTTCTCTTAGTTCTTATTGCTATGCATTTAAAGTATAATTTCGTCAAAATCGTTTATTTGAAAATCGAACTTATTCGAAAATCGAGCTGGCCACGCCACGGCAATTATATATAATTAGTAATGAAAATAGTATTTTAATAAATAAAATACTTTTTCTAGTAGCCTTGGTTTTTATTGTCTCGCAAAAGGTGAGAAAAGTAGAGTATACTCCTCAAGGATAAAACTGATTTTGCCTTGGGCGCGCTTAAATCGTTCACTGCTCTCAGGACTCCATTTTAACTCCCTCGCTTCGCTCGGGAATCAACTCAAAACCCCCTCGCTACGCTCGGGAGTTAAATCTGGAGTCCTTCGTTACGCTCAGGATTCAATATCGCGCCCGTGACATATTAGTGCTTTATCCCCTTGGTGTACAATCTACTATAATTACTCTTCTTTTAAAATTGCAGTCTCTCGAATATTCATCCTCACCTAACAGATCACAAACTCAATCACAAATTCGATGTAAGTAGCCAAAACATAGTAATTTTAAATAAGTAATAAAATATGGTAATAAAGTATAAAGCAATTCAATAAGAAGTTCAATATCTACTGCGTTGCTCTACTTACTTTTCTATTACGAAGTCGTATTATTTACATAATCAGATAACGCAAAACATAACTATAACTATAGTATGTTCAAAGAGTTTTCATTTATTTTTACAATTCGATGCACCTTATGCCTCAGGCTCAACAATACATGAGAATAAGTGAGTTGTACAAACGCCTGCACTGCTGCCACAAACTGTTAAATTTCCTCAATAGACTTTAAACTTTATGTGTATGGCATATGGTTGAACATTTATTGAAGAAATTTGTTAGTTTTGGAGAGTTTATGTGCCACCTGCACAATCTATGTACTGCACCTGTGAACTTAACCAGTGTTTATGCTGCGAGGTGTTTGACCCTCTCGAGGAGGGCGTCGCAAGTCTTCTTCGCGTCTCCCAGCAGCATGGCGGTGTTAGGGTTGTAGAATATCGGGTTGTCCACGGCTGCGTACCCGACGCCCATGGAGCGCTTCATTACCACCACCTTGAGGAAAAATGGTAATTTTAAAATATGGCAGTAATTAATATACACACATTTTCAACTATGGTAAAAATTTCCCTAAGATTGTCTGGAAGAGGTCGCTTGGAACGTCTTTGCCCACCGTTTTTAAAAAAAAATGACAACATAATAATATACGTAAAAATGCTTAAGTTTATGCTTGTACTACAAAACATGTATCAATCAATAAGTAAATAAAAAAATCGACACAATAAAACAAGAATTGAAGAGAAACTCACTTGATTGGCTTTCCACACTTTGAGCACTGGCATACCAGCAATCGGCGAGTTAGGGTCATCTTCAGCTGCGCTGTTCACGGTGTCATTAGCACCTGATAGACCACAAATATCATCTTTTAGAATAGTTTATTACCAGCAGTTAAGGTTGTAATGCTAATTTATCGATAGCAACTTGCATTTAAAGGATAGTTCCAGGTTTGACTGCTAAGAGTTTACCCTAATTGCCTACTTGGGCCCAATAGATATTATCGATTCATCACGTCTCGAGTAGTCCTACCAGATAAGAAGCAGCGAAAATGCCTAATGGCTTTTACAGCCCCAAAATGTATGAGATATTTGCACGTTACAAAATTCTTCGAATCATTTGAAAACACCTACCATCACTACGAGCCGTACAGGAAGTATAACTAAAGAAACCACTATAGTGTTAAGGTACACACAAGTCTGCACAACAGACTACCATAAACTGTAATATTTCCTCAATAGAATTTGAACTTTATGTCAATGGCATATGGTTGAATATTTATCGTCAGTATTCGACAGTCTTGATGTGCAGGCGGACTAGATACTCACCAATGACTAGTACAAGGTCCGTATCAGGGAACTCGTCGTTGATCTCTTCCATTTCGAACACGTCATCATATGGCACGCCGGCTTCCGCAAGCAGCACGTTTAATTGCCCAGGCATGCGACCTGCAACCAGTATTTAGAGATAGAGGAAATATGTAACTAAAAGTGTTAATATGACAAGTGGATTAAACACAGGGTTTAATGCAAACTACTTAGTTTAGCTGTGATGTTTCTGTTTGTAATAGGGACATAACGTGATACCTATACTAAGTAGTTTGGATAAAATATTTGTTTAATAGTAAGTAAACATAAGTAAATAGCCTATAGCTGTCTCACTGCTGGGCAAAAGCCTCCATCATTGAAATCAAGTCACGAAATTAGGTAAAGTTATTTATGTACTTGCATCGAAATGTTGATATTAATATGGATCTTCCCGGGATTTTTAATAGACAATCCCGTGTGGCCAACAACAATATTACAAATAAATGAAAATAAAAACCTCAAAGGTAGATAAGACAAATAAAACAAATATGAATTAACATACAATTTTTATTATTTACAGTTAATTCACAATACATATTATTAATAGTCTTATGCAAATTCTCATACTTCTACTTCGCCTTTTTTATAAATACAAAAATACTTTTGCTTCTAGCCTAGACTTGTGAGGTTAAAATTTAGGTTAAAAATTAATCTCGGGATTTGAGGCATATCCACTTTACTCTTTCGCTGTATGAAATCAGTGTAAGTACAAATAATTCTATCTAATTCCGACCTCTGGTAATAAATAACTTAATCACCACGCTTGCCAAATGCGGGTCGGTGATCACAATCCCGGGCTATGCATCGAAAAATCCCATACACACCCTTGCCCGACCTGGGAATTAAACCCAAGACCGTCGGGTATCGGACCGAGCGTTTTGCCACTCGGCCTCCGAGGCGTTACGAAAAAATTTATTATTGTTTACGGTAGATGGGGTAATAAATGTAATATAATAATAAGCAAAGGGAAAGGCTAAATAAGAAATGGATGGATTGTATTGATGATAGGAAAAGGATGAAAGGAAAGGTTGTACTCACCGGCAACGGGGTGGATCGCAAAGCGCACTTTCTTTCCAATTCCTTTTAGAAGGTCCACCAACTCGGCAATAGGGTATTGTGCTTTAGCGACGCAGAGTCCATAGCCTGTGCAGCAAATCATAATTCATATTAAATATCAATGAAGTGGCAACATAAATAAATAAGCAACTGGCCGTATTCACTGTAAGGTAATTAAAAAAGAAAATTACCGATCAATGTGCTAAGTGCGAGTTTCATTTGTTATTCAAACACGTTAACGAAAATTAGAATTTGTATGGTGTTGAAGCAACGCCTTTTGGTTACAATGCTGCCAGTTTCTAGTCTGTATTATAAATCTACCAAAGAGTCAAGTTACCGTATGGTAGTTTCGGTGATTACACACCTGGCGTGATGATGATGTTGGTGTGCGGTAGATGAGGTTAGCGACCAGCACTCAGTAACCTAAGTGCCAGTATGAAATCTACCAAACATTAGTAGTAATGGTAGGTTCGGACCTTAGCCACCTGACATGACAATGATGTTGGAGGCGCAGTGCATGAGGTCGGCGACGGAGTCTCTTTTGTTTTGGAGAGTTTGCTGATTGACAGGCGGCATTTTTAGCGTTGCTGGATTTTTTTGGAAACGGCGACAAACTTAAAGCTTTCCTCAACCGGTGTGAAACCAAAGACCGACCGGTATCTTAGAGGGAATGCCGCCCTAGTACATGTTTCCGTTCCCTATTAGATTCTCCGAGGGGTTCGGATCGGATCAGAGGTTTAACTCGGTATGAGTGGCGCCAGCCGTATCATTAATTCTAACAAAAAGAACGAAAAAGACAGTTATAGCTAGACCGCGTAACTGAGTCTTCGCCTGCGGTAGGTACGCGGGCCGGGAGGACGTAGGGCCTCTGCCGCGAGTACGAGTGTTTTGCGACGACGCGGCGAACGGATTTCTAGTTCATTGCGCGTTATATTACGGCAGTCATAGTCAGAAACGCAATGAACTAGAAATCTGTTCTCCGCGTCGCAAGTTGCTCGTGTTCGTGGCAGAGGCCCTACGTACCTCCCGCCCCGCGTATCTACCGCAGGCGAGGACTCAGTTAAGCGGTCTAGCTATAGTGCTTCTTATTTTCTTTTCTGTCATAATAATCTAAAGAAAACTAAACCTAAAAATGGGATTGTAATGGGGACTGTCAACTAACTTAGTGTCGCCTTCTTCGAAAGCGACTGAAGCCAAAAGGGACAAGTTGCCTTCGTCCGTTCTATTGGTCTTCGTCGCTTGTAACGTATGTATCTTTTTACTTATATACAATAATTTTTAGCCTATACCAAATGGTAGTCCTCACCTGGCGTGATAATGATGTTGGAGGCGCGGTGGATGAGGTCTGCGACAGAGTCCAGGTTCAGTTCGGTGTGAGTGGCGCCAGCGGGCCGGGCTGACCCGCCGGTCACTACTCCATAGCCGCCCAAGATCACGTTGGGCAGGGAACGATTCATTGCCTAATATGAAAAGTAAAAGCATGTAACACTTTATACGAAACACTTGCGTTTATTTTATCAAGGCTTTCGCTTTTTTAATGGCGGAAATTCATTGCATACAAAAATGCAATTTAAATATATGTATAACAGGTCAACCGCCGGTCGCCGGGCCCAGAAACAATAGAAATTCAATTGTTTGTCGGTCAAATGACGTTTCAGGTGTTAAACGCCAAAAACAATTTTTTTTTCATATTAAAATTACACTAGACTTTGGGAGGCTCCACTCTTCTTTAATATCTTTAGTATTAACTCGCGTGTTTGTTTCGAAAAATTGTATGATAGCGGTAACTTGCGCAGGTGCATGTGAAAAAATATACAAGACCATATAAAAATGAATTTAAAATAATAATATGTAGAGTTAATTCCGCTAACTTATTTGATAATCAATCTGTTACGTATTATAGATAGTTTTAGCTCGCGTGTTTATAACGAATATTTGTATGAGTAGCGTTAACTTGCGCAGGCGCATGTGAGACAACAAGGGCCTACAAAAGTGGATTTAAAATATGTGGCGTTAATTCCGCTAACTTATTATCAATCTTGGAAGTCCAGCTCACCTTGCACATGATGTAGGAGAGGATGGCGCCCGAACTGCCGATGAGCGCGCCCACGATGGTCATCAGCGAGTTGTTGAGCATGAAGCCCTCCGCGCACAGCGCCCAGCCCGAATAGCTGTTCAGAACGGTGATCACCACTGGCATGTCCGCACCTTTAAGCAAATACCTTGGTTTAGGAAGTTTTATTGCTGTGTAGTGTGTACCTATTTGCTGTTGGTCAAAAAAAAAAAAGGTCCTGACAACTTTACATCGGATCTTGTGGATTAGTGAGGGGGAGGGGGTCTATTTATTTTTAATGAAAAAGCCAACTCGCTGTTACATCGTGTTGTGGATTATAACATAAACTATTCATGATACCTGTAGTTTGTATCGGACATCCTGTCTATTCATCATCATGGTGGGTTATCACTGGGTGCCGCTACATAGCGCGGCGGTAGACAGCAGCAGCAGGCCTGGTGCGTCGGGGAACGATAGCAAAGCATCGCTGCAGCGCAGCGAGCCAACTAGTAAGCTAGAGTTGATAGCGCGCCTTCCAGCAGGAACAGATGTCAGTGTGCTACATTGTTATCCACCTACCTCCGATAGCAGCTGTGAGAGTGAGTCCTTGTATTCCGCTGAGCACCGCGGCAGCAGTCAGTAGCGGCAGGCCTGGGGCGTCGGGGAACGCTAGTAGTGCGCCGCCGCAACTCAAAGAGCCGACCAATAAGCTGGCGTTGATGGCATGCCGTCCTGGCAGCAGTAGCGGCGCGGACGATAGGGATCCTTGGAGTTTCCCGTAGGCGACCAATGACCCGCTGTGTAATATTATAGTAAATATTATTTTATATGTGGAAAAAACAGACGGCCCATTTATCAGGCACTGCACGGTATGGGTTTGTTTAAGCTTAAAGTTAAACAAATTTTTTTCCCTATACAAAATGTCTTATGTAACAAAAAGGAGTTATGTAAATACTAGGGTCCATCGGTGAGTATTAATTGAAAGTCAAAAATGATGTGAATATAAATAGCGGATATTTATGTTGGTTCATAACTAGCTCGTAAATGTAAATACTAAGGAATTTAAATTATGGTTTACTAACTTAACTCTAAGAAGGAAGTTTTAAATATCTTAAATTTTTTCTTAAGATAGCAGTCATTAAAATTCATCAGCGCACAGCAACGTAGTGGATTTTAACTCTATCTTCCCATGTGCTATTCCAGTAACCTGAGCCCAGTAGTGGGACGTTTATAGACTGATTATGATGATGTCTGGCATAGTCACATTTGCAGGTTAAAAGACAGACATGTCACGTAAACGGGCATCCATTCAATTTCGCGCGGGGGTGCACCCGCCCGAATTTGCCCACATGTCTATTTTGAAAAATAGTATGAGCAGCGCTAAGTGGCGAGGGTTCATATGACAGGACACACAAGATCACACAAAAATGCAATTAAAATATCTACTGTTGTTTCCTCTAACATATAAATAAAGTAGATTACTAAATAAGTAGGAAGCAGCTGATTGCATTTTTTCAATAACTTATTCCTTTAATTACACACAAAACCCTTTGGAGGATCAGGTTGCTTTTTGACAGGTAGTATGTGAAGACTTGTTGTTAGCATAGCCATATTTATTATGTATTATGTTTACTCGACTATTTTGCTATAACACTCCCGAACACAAATAATAAATAATACTTACGTGAAGGTGATGCCACCGATGTAAGTGCCGAGGAAGAGCGATGTCTTGAGCGTGGCGGCGGTGGGGTCCAGCGCCATGGCGGGGAAGTCGTGCATGTACGTCGCCACGCACGTCAGCACGGCCGCCATGCCCACCAGGCTGCCGGGGATTGGTTCATATACAATGTCCCGAAGGAAAAACTAATCTAGTCTACGTATAATTAGAAACCATCGGTCAATGTACTTGTGTACAATTGTGGTCAATGTACTACCATGGTGTAATGTATGTGTCCCGGAAAAAAAAATAGTCTAGTCAATGAATGGCTGCAAACCATCGGTCGATGTATAAGGTGGCCCGAGGAAAAAACTAGTCTAGCTAGTCTATGGATGGCTGCAAACTATCGGATAATGTACAGGGTGGGCTAAAAATAAAAGCCAAGTAAAGATGACAGACCAGCTTATGTGACAGTTACCAAAAAAAAAACCCAGAAAAAAACTAAATGGATAGCCGAATGTAAACGCAAACAAATTTCTAAGAAGTGTTATTATTTCAAGGCTCACCCTTATTATTATTAGCCCTCACCTCGTCCTGAGCTAATTGAGTCCAATTTTGGTTAAATATATCTCGTTTGTCCCGCTATCTCCTCCTCTTCCCCTTCATACAGCTTTAAAATTTTAAAAGTAACTTTAAAAAAAATATATGTATTTAAAAAACTTGAAATATTTCGACCACGATGTTAATTTATCGCACGTCTGGCGATCGGCTAGCCACCTATCAAATTCAAAATTCAAATTCAAAAGATTTATTAGTAATAGCACAGCTGGGCTTAGGTTCTAAACTTAGCGTACAAAAGCAGAGACAAAATAAAACAACAAAGTTTATTTTTGCTTTGCTACCAGTTTGTTGGCTGACTGTACATAAAGGTACGCTTTACGACACCCACGATAACGCCGCTATAACACTAAACTTTATACATATTGAGCAATCTAAATGGGTTCAGGGTAGTCCAAAATTATGAGGTGTAGTATTGAGAAATTTGTTCCAATTAATCATATCTTCGGTTTAAAGTTGATATTAACAAAGAATTTAAGATTTATTACTTTATCACTGATTTCAATTTCACCACGGAGCCCTACTTTAATTATGCTAAATGTGGCGTCGAAGTCATTAGTTTAATCAAAATGCTCTGTCTACTTTTGGAAGAAATGTATGTATGTATTTTTATCTATACTAATATTATAAAGAGGAAAGCTTTGTATTTTTGTATGTATGTATATTTACAAATAATAAACTCAAAAACTACTGGACCGATTTAAAAAATTCTTTCACCATTAGAATACTACAACAGCGCTGAGTAACAGGCTATATTTAAAAAAAAGGAAAAATTTAAATGCGGTACGAAGTCCGCCGGGTAGCTAATTTATTATAATTTGGGTACTGAATAAATCAATCAATCTATCGGTGAATACTGCTGAATAAATCGAAGTAAAAAAAAAAGCGTCATCAAAAAAATATGTTTTGGAAACTCATATGGATAACATATTTAAAAAATATATTACTAACTGTCACATAAACATAAACATGTTTATTTTACAATAATGAAACAGATAATTTAGTCTACTTTTTTTGATATTAAGTTATGAATGAATAGTCATTTAGTAACAAATACATTTTAAAGCATGTTAGCTAGTGCTTACCTGTGGAACCCAGCTACCAGTTGTGGCAGATCAGTGATTTCGATCTTCTTGGCGATAGTGCCGCCAATCAGCCCCCCAACACCACCCACGGCCAACATCTGGGCTAGCACCTCCGCGCTAGGCGTCAACATACCAAGGGTGGCGGCGATTCCTCCCGTCACGCCGATCTGAACAAAGAAATGTAGCTTACAGTACTTCTTTAAAACTTTCATGCCAGACCGAAGAGGTATGTGATAAGAAACGCTGTTGACTAAAACAGAAAGAGGACTGTAAAATAAAACTTAAAAACAATATAAAACGCAGTCACAGAAAACAATAGGACAGTAACAGTTTTTCTAAACATTATTTACATTTTTTATTAAGGGGGTGCAGCGCGGACGCAAAACTGCGAGTTTCAAGTTTCTTTATGATAGCGAGCAAGCAGCGTGTGGCAGTGGACAACGGGGCACGACTACCTACGAATACGCACGCACACTAATATCTTTACAGAGTAGGCTGGTGATTTAATTAGAGCAATGTTTACTTTCGTAAAATCATAGGCGTTTGGGTAAAAAATAATAAAAGTCTTAATATTTTTATATTCATATTTTTTTATTGAAAACTAAGACAACAGTGACCTGCGGAATATCAATACAAATATTTTGATGTCGGATCATTGTTTCATTTGTGCTATATTTACAAAGTTTCTGAAGAAATAAGTTTTTAGATATCATTACTTTTACGTATTGTTTATGCACTTTCTAGGTATTTGTTTCAAATTCCAAGACAATCATGACCTTGTGAAAGGATCAAGCTAACCTACACTAGTCCTCTTAATGTATATGACCTATTCAGCTCCTAGCACCAGTGACTTAAAAACACGTAAATTATCGAAATTCCGCGCTGCACTCCTTTAACGAATTTCTGTGTACCTAATAGTGCTTAATAAACACTATTAATGGAACTTGGTAATGACAGTTGCTAAAACGTTTATTTATGAACAATCACAGTGGGTGAAGCCGCGTACGTAAGCTAGATTTTTATGTGACTGAGCCTTGTTATTTTCACGTGCGCGTTGCCAACTCTGATGTACAAATTTGTATGCAATCGTGCCCTGCAACTTTACTAGAGTACGCCTTACCAAAAAATTAAAAAATAAATAAATATGCTGCTTTGCGGCAGATATAAAAATTAAGGTTCAGATTCTAAGCAGACCCTTAATACCAAGCAAAAGTGCATAAGTAAAAGGTGTGTACATACCATTCCGAGGTAGTTTCCCTTTCTGGCGGTGGTCTGCGAGCTGAGTCCAGCTAGTGCGCCCACGCAGCACAACGACGACGCCAAGTATGCCATCTGGTGCACTTCGGGGTAGCCCTGCAGTTCATCAAAAGTATATATAATATTAATATGTGAAAAAAACTTTGTGCCTCTTTTTAATAAACATATTTAGACTTTAACTTTGTATATAGAAATATTAATTATATAATAAATATACATAGATCAAATCTACTAATATTTAAATGAGTAAATATAACTAATACGATTATTTAAGCACAAAAATATTCCATCATTACTATACTTGGGGGCCTTTGTTCAGCAGTGGACGTGTTTTGGCTGAGATGATGACGATGATGATGATACAATAGACATAAATTTTAAGAAGAGCATAAAATTTAATATCAAACCGTTCATTTCAACAATGCAACAAGCAGACTAGGGCTGAGCTCTTAGATACTTTTATGTATATATTTGAACTTTTCAAAGCAAAACAGGCTTTATCTTGGATTGGAACCAGGGCATTGAATACCGTAAAAAAAATTGGTATCGATACTTTTGTCAAACGAAGATACCGGTTAAAAAGGTACCGTCAAGCTTGGTATCGTTACCTGGGTGAAATTTTTACTGGTATATTAACTAACCGCTCTACGAAGATTGGCTAAAGCGCAATATTTAACGAAAAAAGTAGCGATATTTTTCTAGATAACGTTACCTGCATTATCGGTACCAAATAACCTTTATAGAAATAACGTTACTTACCGGTACTTATAGTGGGCATTTGGTAATGGTATCAAGCCCTGATTGGAACAAAAGTGGTCTGTTATTTCATTAGACAGAGATAAAACATGGGATTCGACACATTATGGAGCGGTAAAACTGTGTATTGGATAAAATACCTGCATGGCTGTTGTGATGTAACCTCCGAGGAGAGCCGCAGCTGGTATGCTGTACAAGTACCCATATTCTGGAGGGTCGCCAGGCCTAGACAATACAAATACTATTCACTACGCATTCAATAAAGGAAAGATTCATGATTCATAGATAATTTGAATAAAAATTCAAAATTCAAAATCATTTATTCAGTTTAGGCTACAAATAGCTCTTATGAACGTCATTATAGCGTAAAATTGGTATAATCATTAAAATAGAAGGCAATTAACTAAACCCTTTCTTTACCATCTTAAATTGCTAAAAACTTTTATTTTACATATAAGCGTTTTGGAGAAAAAACAAATACAAATTTAGGAAAGATTGTAGAGTAATACATTAATATTATCGGTATTTAAATTACCTTTTGAACATGTCCAGCATGCGCTGCGTGACCATGAACCCTCCAAAGACGTTTATGAACGATATGAGGGCAGCCGTGCTTGCCAACCACTGTAAATAGTAAAATATAAAGTTATCAAATATATCAGTTAACAGCGAAGGTACTAGTTCTAATATTAAAAAGTACACATTTAGGAATAAGGAGAATTATTGTTTCCATTGATCGCGTAATGTAGTCTTCATGCGCCCATCTGTAAGTTATATCGATTGCCAATGTTACTTAGACTTAGAAAATACAGCAAACAGGAAGTCATAATGCCAATGATTTGTTTTTGAGCTACGTGAGTCGAATAAGGACACTAACTATTGTTCAGCTGCGAGCAAACAGACTTACTACAGCGACACGGGAGTCTTGGGCACGTACTACCGCAGTACTATGCCTGCATAGAGGTCTCGGGCACGTATCCGCCGCCTCTTAGCAGCTCGTTGCCCCAGACTGGATTGACGTCACGCGAGCTGCCGCAATACTACACCTTCACGGGGGTTTCCGGCACGTACCCGTCGGAGACATACCCACTAAAAACCACTGTACTTTCTCTAAATATTGTTGCAAGTGTGAACCATGACCACCGTCAGGCATTCTGCTCGGCGTTCAAGCCGGCAACAGCTCGCCAGCGAAAGCACGCCCGAGGAAGTTTGGGCATGCTTCAAACGTATGAGGCATTCGATAGATAAGGGTTCCCCACCCTTAACCATCGTCTCACCTACAGAGGAATAAGGCGAGCAAACCGACACCTCCGCCCCCCGATCCATCTACGGCCACACTATACCTGCACCTACCCGACGCCCAAGGCTGTAGTGACGTCACGCGGGCTGCCACAGTACTATACCTGCACGGGGGGTCTCGGGCACGTACCCGCCGCCCACAGCTATCATGACGTCACGCGGGCTGACACAGTACTATACCTGCATTGGGGTCTCGGGCACGTACCCGCCGCCCACAGCTATCATGACGTCACGCGGGCTGACACAGTACTATACCTGCACTGGGGTCTCGGGCACGTACCCGCCGCCCACAGCTATCATGACGTCACGCGGGCTGACACAGTACTATACCTGCACTGGGGTCTCGGGCACGTACCCGCCGCCCACAGCTATCATGACGTCACGCGGGCTGACACAGTACTATACCTGCACTGGGGTCTCGGGCACGTACCCGCCGCCCACAGCTATCATGACGTCACGCGGGCTGACACAGTACTATACCTGCACGGGGGTCTCGGGCACGTACCCACCGCCCACAGCTATCGTGACGTCACGCGGGCTGACACAGTACTATACCTGCACTGGGGTCTCGGGCACATACCCGCCGCCCACAGCTATCGTGACGTCACGCGGGCTGCCACAGTACTATACCTGCACGGGGGTCTCGGGCACGTACCCGCCGCCCATGAGCAGCAGGCCGCCGACGGCCGTGATGCCGGAAACGGCGTTGGTGACCGACATCAGAGGCGAGTGCAGGGCGGGAACGACGCCCCAGACGGTGTGGTAGCCGACCACGCCTGATAAAAAAACACTTGAGTTTAATAATAAGTGACAAAAAAAGTTGCATGTCTGTAAAGACTAAATGTGAGGTTCATTATCTGTATTTGTATGCACCATGTTTATTGCAAATAAATATTATATTCTATTCTAAAAAGTAATTCAAAATTAATGCTGTATACGCCTGTAAAGGCATATCTTTAAAACTAGTCCTTAAGTATATACATTTATAACTGTGTAAAATGATATTGTCGATGGTGTGTCTTGTCAAATAAATTAATAAAAAGAGATTTTAGAAATGAAGGTTCAAAAATAAAATAAGCATTGATCTTGCTATGATGGCAGTCGTTTCAGTATCAGGCTTATGTGTTGGATTATGACCCGATCTTATTGATTTGTCGAATCTGCCTAGCAGTGGCACGTTATTACACTAATAATGATGAGGATCTTGCTATCCTAAATGGAAAAGCCGTGAGGTTATGAGAATAAAGATAAAAATCTTTATTAAGCATTTGAAATTTTATTCTTACCGGCTAACGCAAGTGTAGTTGTCATAGTTGTGAAGGCTGGGTTCGGCGACGCAATACCAAGACCAATCAAACTGGCTAATCCTGCAACAAAAATAAATAATTAAGGTAGGTACATTATTATTAATGCGCTATTAACTATAGACATTTTATAATATACTTTTTTATCCACATTGAAAGCGAAAGCTCATTATTTAAACCGCGGATATGTATTCGAGGAGCACCTTAGGCGCTGATACCAATTTGTGTACCAATTGAATACAAGGAGCAACCCTATTAATCAACTAACTTACAACAGCTCAACTAAGAAGTTTTCAGCGTCTTGGGCTGGTCTACAGAGACGGTGGACGCGGCTATACTCTACAAAAATAACTGGCTTACCAGTTGAATACAAGAAGCAGTCCTTCATGGTCTCGTTGAAGGGGCTGGGAGGCTCGGGCTTGACTAGGGCGGTAGTGGGCGCGGCAGCAGGGGCGGCCATGCTCGGGGGCGGCGGCGGCGGCCAGAGCAGCTCGCCAGCCTTCAGCACGATGGCGCCACGTGTCACCTCATCCTCGAGGTTTATGTGGAAGTGGTCGTTTGTGCCTAAATAACAATATGGTTAATTTAATAAACTATAATATAACTTTTTAAACTAACAATTTATAATTAACGGGATTATTATCATGTGTGTGAGTGTGTGTGCGTGTGTGTGTAGCACTTTTAGTTGTGTGTGAGTATTACGAGTATTCTAGGCTATTCGATTTGAAATAAAGCACACACTGCTGAGGCACGAGCATGGATAGGGAGAACGGGCCATAAACTAACACGCGGGCCCAGTACGGAGTGGTTGTTAACGACTGCTAATGTAGCAGGGTACAACGGTTTTGCGTGCCTTCCGAAGCACGTATGAGCTCGAGATGAAAAATGTTTGTTCACCCATCCGATGACCGGCCTTTGGGAAAGTTTCTTAACCTTAGCAAACGCAGACCGTGCGCGTTAACCAATTTGCCATCAAGCTCCTAGCTGATTTAATATAGCTTACATATTAACTTAGCACATACTTCTATTGAAATTGTAACGTGAACAAAGGAATTAGATACATTTTGAACACTGAAAACTAAATTGGTTATAGGTAGTTAGAAATTAGAAAAGTGTGTCTTGCTACGAGACTATTATGGATTTTCAGAGGGCAGTTGCTGGCATCAGTGTAGTTGTCAATATCTGGCGCCAGGCAGCGCTTTTCTGACTTGAAAGAAGTTAATACGATCTCAGTTACTTTCAGGGACTGGCTAAAGTAAACCTGCCTTTACATTTTTAACAATATAATAAAGCTATGTAAAACATAAAATCGTATTTATATCTCCAATTAAAAACAGTTTATCAGCCTTGAAGAATTGCAGTGATTGAGTTATCGTCAAGCCTGTTTTTATTTATTTGATAATTTAATGATAAGACTTTAAAGCCGCCGCGCCGTCGCGTCGCGGCTTTTCCTCTGTCTCTCGGCCTATTTAGAAGCAAACGACAAATTATTAGCGATGTGGCGATAACTTATTATCAATACGCTTGTGGTCTTTTGATTAACTGCTTCATTGCATATCTAGAATACTAGATACTGTAGATATTACCTTTTTATTTTTCAATGGGGGAGCGTTTGACTTTTATATCAATATTGATGGCAAGAAAGTGACGACAAGCCCTAAGGGAGCGCACTTCTCCCGGAATCCTGAATTACTGACTGGCTTGTTATGGTTATGGCTACCAGGAGGACCAGGAGCACATAGTTAATACAAGTCCACCAAACCGACCGAAGCTTGGAAATTAAATCCAGGACCTGAGGAAATCTTGAGACTGGTGGAATAACTACTACATCACGGAGGCGGTTTAAAGCAGAGAAAAAATATCGGAAACCAATCTCTAACTACCAGACTATTGCAACAGTCAACCGCCTCTGTGGCCATATTATCAATGTTTGTAGCATTGTTGTGTTCCGGCAGCTAGAGATAAGATCCTCACCAACCAGTTCCTCACTAGTTGAAGATTCCGGGTGAAGTGCGCTTCCACCTTCAGCCTAATCATCACTTAACATCAGGTGAGATGCAGGCCAAGTTAAGCACTTGGCCCGTACGATATATAAAAAACCAGTCAGTGGCGATTAGAAGTAGAAGCTTAGATGAAAAAAGCTTAGAAACTACAGAGGCGCTGAAGTGAAAAAGAACGCACCCAAACAGGAACTCGGGCCTTTTTGGCGGGAAAGTGAAAAGTCATGTCTGCGTTTTTGTTTTATTTTCTAGAATTTGTGTTATGTCGAATATTAATGTGAAATAATGGTAGATTATTAACCGTTGTGTTCGTGAGTGTGCATGAGTGTTGGCAAATGAAACAAAAGAATGCATCGACACTTTTCAAATTCTTTCAAGAAGTCCACCCGAGGACGCCCCACATCTTTACTGAGATACTCGAAGGTTGGGGGTATATCATTTCTCACTTCTCATTTCTATTATCATTCATCATCATCATCATACAGGAAAGAAACATTGTTTATTTATGTATTACTTGTAAGAAAAATTACTTTAACACTGGCTAAATGTGCTAATCGCACGAAGCCATCAACTAAAGGAAAAAAAAACAGGAACCCGGAGATGTTGTTAGCGTAGAGCGTGGAGGCACGAGCCGGCATGGGGCTTGGCAGGTCGGTGAGGCCCACGTGCGTGACGCCGTGCACTTTTATCTCGCCTTTCTTCGTCGTTTGCACGTTGCCACCCTTCTCTGCGGCTAGGTCTACTATGACTCACCCAAACTAAGGAGGAACCCGGAGATATTGTTAGCGTAGAGAGTGGACGCGTGAGCCGGCATACGACTAGGCAAGTCGGTGAGGCCGACGTGCGTGACACCGTGCACTTTAGTGATCACACCCTTCTTCGTCGTTTGCACGTTGCCGCCCATTTCTGCGGCTAGGTCTACTATGACGCTGCCTGGAGCCATGTCGCGTACCGCGTCCTGTAGTAAGATACGGTTTTATCATGGTAATACTAACATCTTTTCAGAGAGAGATATATCTCTCGCTGAAGATCGATCAGTATAAGGAAGTCTGAAACTAAGATACAGATTTATGAAAACATTTACTACCAGCATTTTTACGAAATATATAGGATGCTAACAGTCTGTGGAGAAGTCTAAAGCTATAGGATATAGATTGTTTTTCGTACGAAACATAATGTTAAAGAATAATATTCGTGAACATTCATTTTGTTTGCACAAGTGAGACTTTGCTTATGCAATATGTATGTAGTTGTAAGTTAGCATAAGTTATTGTTGTTACCTATTACCGAAATACAACTAGATTAAACAGCTTAACTTGTTATTATTAAAACTTTGTATACACACATTTTTTTTATTTATATTATTGTGTTAACTCGTCGTAAAACATTCATGAATCATCTTTCAACAGCGGCAGAGGTCAACTCTATGCTAGATAACGCGGGAACTTTAGCCAGACGTGGCAAGGCTGGAATGTTTCTAAACACGTGCCTTTTATATGCAGCTACAGTTCAGACCGAGACGACCTATTTAACTTTCTAACATTCAAGTCCCGTTGTAGGAAGCGTTATTTATATTAACGATGTACTATGCCGTCGACTTCACGTGCAATATAATTATTACATAATAAGAATGGATAAGATCCGTTGCTTGTTGTTATGACAGACTGGGCTGTACTATCGGCAATGAATTTCGTTTTGTATTCAAGACATGTTGAATGTAAATTAACGCTTTCAATCGATTTACATAGGATTCAATATTTGGTGGCAACATAGCTGGCATTGCCTTCGAAAGGGTTAAATTATATTTCAAAACGAAATATTTTTAATCCATGTGGTAACAGACTTTTTTAAATGCCTAATCATCAATCACTGATTGAAAGTTTAATTGATACGTAATCAAACTAGGTGAATGATAAAAATCATGTACTCAAGTGATAAAAAACCCATTTTTTTATTTATATAACACATTGGAGTTACAGTTACGTGCATTTGCACTGTCAGTTACTTTTAAACTTAAACTTTATGTCACATGTCATAAGAGCTACTTTGTGCTATACAAAATGTACGTTTTAAGTTTTAGGACTTCTATACATTTAGCTTTAAAGAACGGTTTGAAATACCGAATATTTTCTTTATTTTAAGACATTAAAATTAAATTCAACGTAGTTTCGATAACAATCAAAAGATTTAGAATATCTAATAATTATCTGTATAAAAACAGATAACTGCCCCTGCAGGGCGTCACTTGCAAATTAATCGCGAATCTGAAAAACAAACCTCCAATATGAGCAACGGCGCTGGCTTGCCAGGTATAAGCGCAGTACTGATGACGACGTCAGAAGTCCTGGTCTCTCGGCCGAGCAGGGCTCGTTCGGCGTCCAAGAACTCTTGGCTCATCTCTTTAGCGTAACCACCAACGCCCGACCCTTCTTCCTGCGTATAAAAGAATAAGATTAAAATACAATCTAATTAACCTTTTCACCGCCAACAACTTCTATAGAAGTCGGAGATTATCGTGCCCTCCACGCCAGAACTTCTATAGAAGTTTTTCATTGTACCTACTTTAATAAAATACATTTACGATACATAAAACATTTGTTTCTTTTGTAATTTTGTAAGATGAACACAACTGAAGCCCTATTTTTTATTTTCCCAGGCAAAACAGGCTTTTTTGTGTTTTAAAATGAATAAAAACAAAAACGCCTCAAATATTTTTATGTCCTGCACGCCAACGACTTCATATCAAGTAGGCCAGTGATGTGACGCGAAAGTTGCATTCATTACAATCCTCTATATTTACTTTGTTTTATTCCATCCAAATGTTCATAAATTCTATGATTGAAAATAAATTCCGATCAGTAAATAACGTATTACATAATAAATTTTAAAATTAATGTACGTATCAAATCACTTGATTAAAATTAATTAAGTTTATTGAGGACTTTCGATATTGCAACACCCATCTCTACGTAATGGCAAGATGTCAGTGCTACCAGCGCCACCGACTTCATTTCAAGTTTACCCGTGACGTCATAAGCGCACAGGTGTCAAGGCCATCGTATCATAGTGCTGGGCGTTACAAACGAAACAAACGTGCGCACGTGTGTTTTTTTCCCGGTTCGGGTTCGGGTTATTCTGATGAGTTGTTGCGGATTTTAGAAGGTGTGGAACCTGATTCAAAATTGGATTACTTTATTATATTAGTTTAGTAGGTAAATATATTTATATAAATATATTATTTATGACGTACAAAGGGAAGGTACTTACTGTCCATTCTCGTTCATGCGTTTATAAACAAGAAAGCAGCTACTAAAACACTATTCAAATGCTTATTGTAAAACAAAACGTACTCAAACGTACACAGAGAGCGTACACTCGGTAACTCGGCGGTAGTTAAAAGTATGTAAGCCAGCCACTTAACCAAAATACGCTGTATAACTATCAACATTAAAATTGAACGTGAACACAATATGTACAGTGCGATTCAAATAGGGTGGCGGCTGTGAAGTATGCTGCGAGCGCCGCCGGTGCGCGCAGGTACAGTCAAAACTCACCGCCCTGTAACGTCTCGCTGACCTTAAATTCGCTACTGCGACGCGACTTGTGACTAACTTCACAGCTGCCATTCTGTTTGAATCGCACTGTACATGATAGGTTATTTTAAGTATAGACCAACAAAACTCTGTAATGTAAAAAAAGCACAGACAAACCTTTTCCTTGAGAAATTTATCGTGCTACGAGCGCCAGACTTGATATGAAGTCAACGGGCTACGTTATGAAATGAATAGTGAAGTGCCTATTATAATTATCTCTAGCAAGTATTTATATGCATGTCTTTTTGTCTCTGATAATGGATACTCATTTTTCTTACTAAAAATGTTCATAAAATAAAACAAACTACCATTATAATCTATCAGTGTTTAATTATATTTGTAAATTTAAATACAAACTTAAATTTTCACATCTATTTTTCTATTATCGATATGACGTTACCGCCATCCTTGCTTTCGTACTATAGAATCTGTTAAACATTTATACGTTGGCGTACAGCGGGACATCGCGTTTAGGATAGTTGGGCGGTGAAAAGGTTAATAAAACTGTCATATCAACTTCTTTCAAGTATTATTATCATCAATCGTTAAATGTCCCACTGCTTGCTTTCGCTCCTTGTTTTATGTGCGCATTTTTGCGAAACATACACGCAAGCCTGCGCCAGCGCGTGCGTTAACCCTTATTTTAGTAGAAGCATTAAGAGGAAACACTAACTAACAATAAACGACTGATTATATGAAAAGTAGACAAAATCAACGTTTCGTAGTCCCCTGATTCCTCCTCGAAAACTGAACCGATTTAATTACTTTTTACATAATTTACTAATTATTAAAAAAGATATGAACCTTTAAAAACCTTAAAAATTGGCCAGATTTTTGCTGTGTTCAGACATTCAGCAAACAAATTTGACGAGATTATATAAAAAAAGCAAAACATAGGGACACAGCCAAAGCTTCTCTTTAATTTTTAATGAAAAAATTAATTAAATCGGTCCAGTTTTGGAGGAGGAATCAGGGGACTACTAAACGTTGATTTTGTCTACTTTTCATATAATCAGTCGACCTTAGTGTTTCCTCTTAAGCCTTTTTTACATAGACAACAGCATATGGGGATATAGTGCATTAACTCACCATGATGGCCCAATACTTTTTTTAAGTTTTGGGTCACCCATTCGCTTTGCAACGTAGCTTAATTCACACGACCGCAACCCTACCACGAGAGATGATCGTGCTCAGTGGCGTGCACTTGGAGATGCCTATGTCCAGCAGTGGACTAGTATAGGTTGATGATGATGATGAACCCTACCACTATCCACTGTTTGTTTTACAATATAATATGGTGTCCCGAACCCTTTGCAGGGCCAGTCCAATCATCGGATATATAAAGTCGTATAAAGTATTTCATTTCTATGTGTAGCGTTCGTAAACTCTTGTAAACTACAGCATAACTTACATAACTTACTTTTGAAAAATATAGCATAACTTATCTTAGACATAGAAGACTACAACTGTAAGCTATGTTTCTTTACGACTTATGCCATAATAAGTATGATTGTACACAAATATGATAAGTTACACAGTGCCGATTAGACGTACTTGCCGCATTACAAGAACCTTTACATCTACAAAATGTCGTACTAACGCAGGCATACGTTCACCTATGTTTCGTCTGACCGACAATTTTAATCATTATTTTGATAACATTGATATATTTGCAGCCAGTATTTCAACCTATAGGAAGTCTATTGTAGACAATATAAAAGGAAAAAAAAACCTAATTCGATGTAATGTAAAGTGAATGTATACGTTGATACAGCTTATTTACATAATACGCATCATAAAGAAATAAATAAGTGAATGATCTAACGCCTACCATCAACCGATACATATAGATAATCTGTGGTTAACGAAGCTGGTTTCACAATTACTAACCCTAGATAACTTAATCTATGACAAAATAATATGTATTGTGAAATTGTTTGTTTACCCTAATATATTTACAAAAAAAACTGTTGTAAACACGATCTATCTATGTAACGCTATGTTAGCAAATAAAATTTGTCGTAAGCGTGGGAGGTAGAGCGTTCGTACGTAAACGTACGGGTTCATTGATCCGCAGACTACTAGGAGTAGCACGTAACAATTGATTAAGCCATTGTTTTATTTTTTTGGACAGTGAACCTAATAACAATGTATAATTATGGTTACCGTGAAATTCCATTCCAAGACACTCGTCTTTAAAAAGGAGCCTCCTTTTTCTTAACTCTTCTGCATATATACGAGTAATATGTTTTTTATGCACCTATGTTCCCGCATATTACCGTCATGAATGTATTGATTTACTGCTAGATAGCATGGCATTAAACAGGTTAGGTTAGGTTTGAATTTATTAACTTTTTTAGTCTAAACTAGTTTTGATTAAAATAGTTTTTTTACTGTTTTTTTATTCGATTTCGTTGCTGCGAATAAATGTAAATGTTGTGTTGATTATTTACTACGAATTCCGATTATTTTTAAAGATAACAGATTGTTATATCATTTAAGAGATTAATAAATCGTAATTAATTACCCAAAAACAAAGTCTCATATTAATTAGCATGACGTTGTTTTGTTTTATCCGTTGGTTGATATTTAACTACCGAACTTCTATGTATTTCTATGGTGCCATCTCTTATCCGAGGTCGGTTATTCATTAGCTATATTATAGCCACTTTGGTCCATGACCTCGCTTCGAAAAGTTTCACGTTCATATCTGCGACCAGACCTAGGCACTTGAATTAGATTAGTTAAAAATAAATAGATAAATGACTAGACTCAGGCCGTGTTATTATTCCTATTTACTGTGCTCACTACCTAACTTCGTTTTGGCTATTAATTCTGATTCCCCAAAAATGATAATCAAATTAACGTCTGATTCTGAAATGAATCTGATATTATCTACAATTAATTATATTGTAATCGGTTTGGTTGGTGGCAGGGCTTGGTCTAAATCTGTCCGTCTGTGGTTGAAGCGCCCTGGTACGTCTGCACCTGGTATAGAGTGCCTGTGAACGGTCGTCGTACCCTTGTTCAGTAAAGTGTCTTGGGCCTAAGCGAGTGTGCATGTTATGAGTATTCTGTAAATGTGTAGTGGCATTTAGAGGATCGGGCGGAGAAGGTACAGGTATTGTTTGTAAATAGTTGCGATTGCGACACGAGATTATCGCTCTCAGTTTTTCTATGCCATGTTAGCTTGCTCTTTCTCTTAGGAACGGTGTATGATATAACTTAATAGTTTATTACAGGGTAAAGAGTAATTTATGAAAGTAACAAATAAGTTCAAGGCTAAAGTTAAAAGTAAATTAAATTGAAACAACTTTTACGGATCTATTCGCGTTACTTTTAATTAATGTTTAACCAACCACAGTCGAGCGCCAACCTGCTGTACTTCCATATATGAAAGGTGTCACTGACAAGATTGGACATATCTTAAAGCGAGCTTCAATCAACACTTACTTCAAGCCGCCGAAGAAGATTAACCCATTTTTACGACCTAAATTAAAAAACATCCTAATTTCAATAGAGAAGATAGTTGGAATCTACCACCAGCCTGGGATCCCATCATACAAAATATTAAATCCCAGCCCCAACACCATGCTGCCAGACCAAAAGATACTATAAACTCTTTATGCGTAAAACGGAACGCGCCTGATTAAATTTAAATGAGGGTATACAAGCTACTAACTAATTATGAGACGACCAACTCCTTAGTCTCCCTGTGATCACGGACCCTGCAAAGGGTTCGAAACGTCAAGATAAACATTAATTAAAAGTAATGTGTAAAATAAACGCGAGAATATCCGTAAAAGTTGTTTCATTTCAATGTGTAGTGTTCGCGTAAACTTTAGAAAACAATAAGTAAATTAAAAGATAATGAGAAAAGTTCCATCGTTCCATGTTTATCAACTGTGTTAAAGTATGTAACGTTTGTACTAACAAACTGAATCGACTGACATGTTTATATTATAATAAGTCAAAATTGCCAAAATAAATATAAAGAGAAAAAAGTACAATGTAAAACAATAAACTTTTATTATAAGTTAAATAAACGTAATTTTTGTATACTTATACAAAAATGATGTTTATTTAGCTTAACATTATGTTCATATTGGACAGTGTATGCAATGTAATGTGTGCGTGAGGTGTCACTAAACTACATAATAACTGGCTTGTGATCTTATTAAATATGTTAAGTGTTATATAATGATAGACATTAAAATACTGTTGTATACTATAAATATATTTTGCATTTTGCCTGAAGCCCCGAGGCGATACATAACCCGTAATTACTTTTATTATTATAGATTTGTTGTTTGTTCTTTATGTAGTCTTGTTGGTTCAGCAGTTCGATCGCTAAACTTATTTTTTTTATTGATTATATTCGCTAGGTAGTTGGTTAGTGGCTCATGGAGAGGTCAGTTGCATAAGTTAGTGGAATGATGCCCAGAAATGTTATTATTGCTTTTATACATAGGAGAAGAAGGATGAAGAAGAAGAAGAGTAATCGAGAGTATTAAGTGCATTCCTTCTACAGTAATTATTGCAAGGGAAGTTTTACACGATTCATTCAAAAATACTAATTTCCCGAAAAAATTTATTCCATCATAACACGTGCCCACGCGCACGACCATTCCCGCATCCAACGCGGGGCGAACTGATCTCTGAAGCTGTCGGCCGACCAAACTATCGCGGCAAGTGTGCGGGCGGGGAAGAGCGCCGTACTGATCAAGCGGTCGGCCGATAGAATAGTTTGAAAGCAATTGTGAAGCCCTTCAAACTTTTTTATCGGCCGATACTGAATCGCTGTAATGTGCGCATTTGCATACTTCTACTGATTAAGACGCCGCGCCGACCAAACTATCAGCCGATCAAGTCTGTAGTGTGCGGGGACTATTACTATTTAATTAGCTAATGATAACAAAACTATCTTAATAATAACCACCAACCAACCAAATGTGAGGAACTCAATGGCGCAGTGGTTTACGCGCCCGGTCTGCGAGTGCTGAGATTAAGCAACTTTCGCAAAGGTCGGTCATTGGATGGGTGACCAATAATGTAGCATCTCGAGCTCCTCCGTGCTTCGGAAGGCACGTAAAGCCGTTGGTCCCGGCTGCATTAGCAGTCGTTAACAACCACCAATCCGCACTGGGCCCGCGTGGTGGTTTATGGCCCGTTTTCCCTATCCATCCATAGGGAAAGCTCGTGCCCCAGCAGTGGGGACACAAAATGAGCTGTTGATGATGATGATGATGAAGCAAATATATCGTTACAGAATAAAATAATTGCGCAACTTATCTTCTTCTTCATGTGCCATCATCTCCTATCGGAGGCCGGCTACCATTATGGCCACTTGGGCCCGTGATTTTGCGGTTCGGAAAAAGCTCTTATTATCATCATACTACATAAATATATACGCAACTTATCACCTTTACGATATGAAAGAACCAAAATTAATCGTATATATTAAGTATCTTATATAAAGGCTGTCTGAATTATGCACTGGTTTATCTGGATTTGAAGTAATTACCGTAAAGAAAGATACATAAAAAATATGCAAATATGTAAGACCTCAAGCGTTTTGATTCCCAGCGGGGGATACATATTTGTGTACTCGGTTTGGTTGATGGTAGGGCTTGTTTTTCCGCCTGGCTAGCTATCACCATACAATCTAATAATGTGGCCATAACATCAATTTTTCAGCATTGTTGTTGTGTTCCGGTAGCTAGAGATAAGATAGCCAGTTCCTCAATAGTCGCGGATTCCGGGTGAAGTGCGCTTCCACCTTCGGCCTTATCAGCACTTAACATCAAATGAGATGCAGGCCTTGTGCTAACCCGTAAGATAAAAACAAAATAAAATGAAAAAATCGAGAAAAAATATTCAATAACGCCTTTTAGATTAACAACAATTATTGGGCAACAATACCTATCTTATAAAAGATTTATCAGATTTAATATTTTGAGCTGTGAGTGACTACTCGCTGAGAGTATTAAATTTGATAAATCATGTCAAACTTAACTATAATTATATTGAATTTTCAATTTTATTTCAATAGTATCTCCTTTTTTGTCATGTGATGTAATGTAATGTATATTTTAAATTTAATGTAATGTTTTTTTTTTATTATTTAAATGTCGAATTTGGACAAACTGTGTACATTGTTTGGGGTTGCATCCCAGCTCAATATTTTTTATATTCATTGTTTTATGTAATTTTGGATGTGACCTGTTAATGTACCTAAGTAAATAAATAAATAAAAAAATAAATTAACGAGTGATATAATGCTTTATTTTAATTCTCCCTCTACCCTGATCAAGGTCTAGGGCCGGCGCTGCACCTACTATTCTACTACTTGTCTTAAATACACAATCAGTATCTACTTATGTCTGTATGTACGGCTGTATGTACTTATGTCTTAGAGACACTATCAGATTGAGCAGTAGGTGTATATCGTGTAACCTTGAGAGTGTCGGAGGCCGAACCCAGTAAGTTTCATTTAGGTCCCGTGAATCATGCGCGCTTTATCAAATTACAAAATTAACAAAGTTTTGTCAATGAGCCCTTTTGAGCAATTGTATCCTACTGTCAGTCTGAATGGTACTACTACTAACACTATCATCTAATTTGGAATTTTTCAACACTTTGTTTTTTTTTCAAATTGTAGTCTGTTCGCAACAATATTTGCGTAAAATTATATGTAAATACCATATAAGCTACTATAAAAAGTAAACAATAATACGAACAGACTAAACTAATGGCATACCAATAACGATGCATTTGCCGATTGGTTGGATAAATATGTGCAATGGGAAACGTGATACACATCAATTACTTGCCACAATAGGGTCACTGCTTTAATGCAAGCTAAGTGAAAAACAGATCAGAATTAGAATCGTAAACATATTTCTAACCTAACCATTCAAGGGTTAATGTTTGATTATGTAAGTAAATAAATTTTATTGCTTTGACCTAAACACAAATTCTGTTATCTAAAAAGTGAAAAATAAACAGTAATTTAAAGGAGCATAAGATAAGTGTCTCATATCTTGCTATTACTACAATTTATATGAAAAATTTCTTGTTTTCATTATTAAGATAAAGTTTATTAATTTGATAATACAATGGTGCATAAGGACAAATAAGTACATTTTGGCCCTATAAAAACTGATGTGTAGTACATAAATACAAAAAAATAATAATGTCCAAAAAGGCCCAAAAATATCTAAAGCTACAATATTATTATTCTCGACCTGCTCGCACCGCGGCGTCCATGCGGCAGACCTAGGCAGCGGTCTACCTTACACCTTCCGTGCCCAAACTTCCAACCTGCTCGTGAACCGCGGGCCTGGCGTCAAAGGCTCGCACCGCGGCGCTCATGCAGACGACTTGGTGACACCCTACCTTATTACTACTACACTTCATGCAGTCAGCTCACCTTCATGTCCATCGTGATGAACTGCGTGCCCAAGCTCTCGACCTGCTCGCGAACCACGGGCCTGGCGTCAAAGGCTCGCACCACAGCGCTTATGCAGCGAGCCTGGGCAGCGGTCTACTTTATCACTTCTACAATCCAACCAACCAGCTCACCTTCATTTCCATAGTGATGAACTGTGCGCCCAAGCTCTCGACCTGCTCGCGAACCGCAGGTCTGGTGTCGAAGGCTCGCACGGCGGCACCCATGCAGCGGGCTTGGGCGGCGGCCGCGAGCCCGGCCACGCCCCCTCCCACCACTAGTACGCGGCAAGGTGGCACGCGGCCCGCTGCAGTCATCTGACCTATATTGAAAAAGCGTTTACACTTATATATTTTGGATTTGTTTTAAAGATGTGCTGTTGTCCTAGCAGTACGCTGCTAGGACAACAGACCTGACGTTTGTGACGGCAGGAAACTATAAGTTTTTTTAAGCCATAGTGATAGAACTTCATCGCTGTTTCTAGAGAACAGCTTCCTTATGCATATAACTATTTAAATGAAAGAGCTGTAAACAAGAGAGTAGTTCAGAATTTGACTATGGATTTCAAAGGACAAGGCTCGCATGCAATTTAGTTTTAACGTGGTTGGCTTTCCTATACTAATTCTATTCAATACAAATATCTTAAACAGAGTTCAGACATGCTATTACCTGAGAAGAACCTCGGGAAATGCGCAGCAGCCTCGATGACGGCCCGGTATCCCGCCACGTTAGCCATAGAGCTTAGGGCATCGAAAGCTTGCGCTCGGCTAATGCGAGGAATGCAGTCCATTGCTGGAAAACATCTTATGTTAATATCACATTCTTCGTCTTACATGTACACACGCGTGCACATCAGACTACCCACAAACTGTCAAATTTCCTCAATAGATTTTGAACTTTATGCTTTATGGCATATGGTTGAACATCCTTTGAAGAATTTTGACAGTTCTGGACAGATATTTATAAAATACAGTGAAAAATTAAACGCCTATCCGACCCAGCCAGGAATCGTACCTGGGTCTTCCGCAGGTAAGTGCAGCTGCCCGGATTGTGGAAGACCCAGGTTCGATTCCTGGCTGGGTCGTACAGTGAAAAAATTAAACGAATACCCGACCCATCCAGGAATCGTACCTGGGTCTTCCGCAGTGCAGTGCAGCCGCCCGGATTGCGGAAGACCCAGGTTCGATTCCTGACTGGGTCGGGTGGTATTTAATTTTTTCACTGCATTTTATAAATATTTAATTCAGCTTCAGTGCAGCAATTAGCACTTAAAAATAAAAAAGTAACAGTTTTGGATAGGTTGATTGATGTACAGGCGTGTCGCGTCTGTTACATATTAATAAAATTTACAAAGAGCTAGAAAAAAGGATCATTTAATCATCATCATCAGCTCATTTTATGTCCCCACTGCTGGGGCACGAGCCTTCCCAATGGACGGATAGGGAGAACGGGCCATAAACCACCACGCGGGCCCAGTGCGGATTGGTGGTTGTTAAGAACTGCTAATGCAGCCGGGACCAACGGCTTTACGTGCCTTCCGAAGCACGGAGGAGCACGAGATGATAAAGTTTTGGTCACCCATCCGATGACCGGTCTTTGCGAAAGTTGCTTAACCTCAGCACTCGCAGACCGAGCGCGTTAACCACTGCGCCATCGAGCTCCTCATTTTTCACTATATTTTATAAATATTTAATTCAGCTTCAGTGCAGCAATTAGCACTTAAAAATAAAAAAGTAAAAGAAGTTTTGGATAGGTTGATTGATGTGCAGTGTTTACATATTTAAAAAAAATACAAAGAGCTAGAAAAAGGGATCATTTACTTATTGCAAAATAAGTGCTCACTGAGCATGGTTACCTAAGTGGTTATAACGAGTAAGTTACACTGTAGTACATTATAATAATGACTGTAGTAAAATATTAAAATGTTTTCAATTTTAACATGTTATATTGACAGGATGTTGATTTGATATTCCTAGGACACCAATAAAGAAGGAAGAAGATATTCCTTTATTACATTCAACTTGAAAGCTGGCATTTATGGTGTCACTAAATATTAAACCCTATGCACTTCAAAATAAGATTGAAAAGCAATGAACTATTACAACTGTATTGCTTGTTATCACATCACATTACATACAATATTATAAATGCGAAAGTTTGTGTGTATATTTGTTGCTTCTTCACGCTGCAACAGATGGATAGATTTGAATGAAATTCGGCATACAGATAGTTTATAACCTGGATTAACACATAGCATATTTTTTATCCCGATATTCGCACGGAACGGGAACAATGCGGATGAAACTGCGGGCGGCCGTTAGTGTTATTATAAATGGTTAAAAGTTTAGTATGTGATAAGAAAACACTTAGATTATACTTACCAAAAGCATTGACCTTTTTAGCTGCTAATTTCTTGATTAGATCTTGATTTTGGGCAGGGTATAAAAATGATATAAGTGTGCCTTCATCTTGGACATGGTTAATTTCAGTATCTAAAAGAGGCCTCACTTTCAGAATGATATCTGTAACAAATAAAATTATTTTATAAAAGTATACATACAAGGATTACATTCTTGATGGATTATAAATAACTAGTATCTATACTTAATAATAATATTATAAAGCTGAAGAGTTTGTTTGTTTAGTTGGTTGAACGCGCTAATCTCTGGAACTACTGGTTCAAATTGAAAAATATTTTTGTGTTGAATAGTCCATTTATTGAGAAAGGCTATAGGCTATATTACATCACGCTATGACTAATAGGAGTTGAGCAGCAATGAAAAATGTTGCAAAAACGGGAAAATATTTTTGTTCTCTAATTAACGCGCGGTAAATTTTGGCATTTGATTCATATAAGTAGGTACTAAAAAAGTTACAGTTGAGATATAATCCAATGGAATCACCAGCTTATTTTATGACCCCACTGCTGGGGCACAAGCCATTGCATGGATGAATAGAGAGAATGGGCCACAAACCACCACGCGGTTCCAGTGCGGTTTGGTGGTTGTTAACGACTGCTAATGCAGCCGGGACCTACGGCTTTACGTGCCTTTTTGGTCACTCATCCGAAGATCGGCCTTTGCGAAAGTTGCTTAACTTTAAGCTTAGCAATCGCAGACCGTGCGCGTTAACCACTGCGCCATCGAGCTCCGTATATAAAATGGAATAATAACTATATTATGCACTAAAAATTGATTGCCGAATATTTAATATATTGTTCCAAAATCAATTATAAACTGACAAGTACTTCGACAAAAACCATTTTCAAATAAATGTGTATAAAAACGTAATTCTTTACTGGATTGGAATGTATCCTTGAGAGTGGTGACTTTAGCGCCAGCCTCCTCATAGGTTTTGTTGGGGAAGTTGGATAGAGCTCCTGCACCCTCTTCAATGTTGACTGTGAAGCCTTTCTTAATTAATTTGCTAACTACAGCTGGTACTACTGCAACTCTGTAACAAACATTTGGATGATAAAATTAAGTAAATTAGCTAAAGACTATTTGCCTTACATATAAACAAAGAACAAGGTCTGAATAGTTATTCCGTGTTTTGTTCATTTAATCGACATTTTAAATTAGAGTAAAAGAGATAAAACGCTGAATAACTATTTGAACCTCATTCTTTGTTTATTTGTAAGAAACTATATGTACGAATTCCTTTGTGACGGAAATGACAAAAACTGTGACTGACTTTAAGGCCACCACTCCCTCAGATCAATGCACTTTGTCTTGTAAATATATTTTACTGTTAGTGTTACATTAGAAGCCATATTAACAACTCTCTTACATTTTTATTCGGATAACATTTGATTGCTTTTTATTTTACATTTTTTGACTTTCTTTGCATTTTTGCATCCTTGCATTTAAGACTTTAAGTGAAAAACTTTTACTTTTTAGACTAGTTTGTTTAACTTTTTGAATTAAATTACATTACTAACTTTTAAAACACAAATATTTATTTTATAAGGATGACATAGCTTAGTAGGAAACCTTGACTGAAATTTCTACTATTATTATCACTACATGATCTATGAGAATAGAGAGCTACCTCCCAAGAAAAACTTAAAATAATAATAGATAATATTGAACCTATTTACCTTCTTTCTTCATGCCACAGCTCTTTTGGTATGCCTATGCTGAGTTTGGTGTATGGTAGACCAGGCACTTGTGGTGGTGCTGAGGATGAGCTAGAGAGCCGGCAGTGTAGCGTGCGAGGCAGCGGCCTGCACGCGCGAAGGACCCGTAGACAGCCACACATTGTTGCAATTTTTTTCTGGTCTAAAATTTTTTTTTAATTTCAGTGTGTTTTGATGGCTTAGGTATACGTATAAGAACTGTTACCATGTTTTTATGGCAATAAACTTTGTGTTTCCTTAATAAAAACAGGTGAAATTCACATTTACATAATATGCACAATGAACATCAAATATAGCACTTATTGCATATAAATAAGGCACAAAATAAAAATGTTAAGTGTCTTTGTTATTTTAAAAACGACATGCAATTTTAAACTTTATTTTTCGAGGATATAAGTTCAAAATTATAAAAGGCGTGTTCGTTAGAGTACATCCAGCACAAGCTAATATGAACCCTTAAGGGTAGTCGATTCATGAATTACTGTAGGCTAATCAGTAGCTGTATAGTATACCATGCTGTACAATTCAACTACATTGTACATTCCAGTTAAAAACTCGGCGCGCGAGCAACAGCGGCGCATTCAGCGACGGACGGTTAGTCAGCAAAAAAATCTCACAAAAAATTAATACACAATGCTTCTAAGTGAAACGGGCGATACAACCCCGCTGGTCACAAAAGACCTTGACACAATAATTATCTTCCCGGGTGTTCCTACGTGGTATTTCAGTTTAATTCTATTAATACCTACGCCGAGAATTAATTAAAACAAGCCTATGATTGAGACACTGTGCTTTTGTACTGAAACAAAAGAACGAGTAGACGCTGTAAAAGCACACAAGCTCTACTTTTAACAATAACACTCATTTCTACGGTTAGCAAAGATAATCGTAATTTAAAAACGATTTATAAAAATATCAGAATAAAAATACATTAATGTTCTTACCTCAATTATTATTCTAGAGTATTATTATTACCCTATCTGTAGTAATTTACGTTATCTACGTCCGTAAAACAGTTGCGTATAATTGGTAATTATTTTATAAAAGTCTGCTAATTCGAAATTTTTACAATATTAAACTAGAGCGGGTGGCAATACGCCGTATGTGGGTTGCCAAACCCGCTCTCGGTTCTTGGAAGGTTGTAATACAACCCAACTTTTAATTCGCACAAAACACGAAAGCACTGTAAATGAAAAAAAACTGAAAAAGCTCTCTCGCGGCAAGCCTTCCTTCACCAATCGTGTCACCACCGCACCGCGCAGCGTGCCGGCGCCCAGCTGGCGGATGCCTGTTGCCTGAATTGACACTAGTGATGTCGAACCCCATTCATGGAACGTATTTAGTCGAGAGTTCGATTAAAATTAGTTTACTTGGGCCATGATTGTGCAGATGCAGAGTCATCTACTAGTCTTCTAGCATTTGTCATATAAATCTGATTAGTGATTGTCGGTGTAAAAAAAATGTGAAATAACTAAACACTACCTACTACTATAGCTAGACAGCTTAACTGAGTCCTCGCCTGCAGTAGGTACACGGGGCGGGAGGTACATACGTAGGGCCTCTGCCACGAACACGAGCGACATGCGACGCGGCGAACGGATTTCTAGTTCGTTGCGTGCTATAGATAGTTATAGAAATAACACAGAGAACTAGAAATTACTCGCCTCATCGCAAGATGTCAGTGGTCTTGGCCGGGTGGTAAGGGACTACACACATGATAATTTTAACAAGATTTTGCTGAAGATAAGCAATAATAAAATATAGGTGCTACTTTTAAGCCATCCGAACATTTTTTTACCTACTACCCATTCAGAGCGTCTATATTTTAGCTGTGGAGAAGAATGGGCGCAAGAAATTTCACAGATTTTATATAAGTAAATCTAGATCTGCCGTGCGATTCTGAAACAAAATCACCGCCGAACTCGATACAGAATTCACTCAAGACGTGCAAATAACAATGGACTTTGACACAACACTGTCAAAGTTCATTGTTATTAGTTAACTAGACACTGGCTAAATCGTAGCAAGAGCCATCTTACAAGAAACTGAATTGAATTGACTTACGTATGAAAATGTTGTTTTATCGTTGATTTGTTTATTACCTATTAGCTAAAAGTGTGCTATTGTTCGAATACCCACTTATTATTTTTGTTACTATGCACTCTGTGTAGATATTGAAATCAGAGTTAGAAATTATTATTTTTTTAAATATTATTAAAATTTTTACTTAATGCGTTCATAAAGTGTACGCCAGTATCACACTGTTACGATCATATTTCTACGAAATCACTCCCATAAATATTACTACCTACAACGGACATTGAGCTTAAAGTGTCGATCACTGGTGGCTGTTACGGATCACACTGTTACGGTACTTCCATCCCTTTTCTACGAAATCACTTCCACAAATTGTTATAGAAGGCGAGTGGAAAGATGTTACACATCAAAAATGTGACTGATAATAAGTCACTACTGACTTATTATCAGTCAGGTAAACTAATAACGAAACATCCAAATACCTTTGGATAGATGGCACTAATGTCGCTCTAAAGCAATTCAAAAATCAAAAAAGCAGTGACAAAATTCAGCGCTTACGTCAGCCTTCCCGGTAGCATAATGGTCAGTGCAGCCGCCCGGATTGCGGGTTCCAATCCAAAGACCCAGGTTCGATTCCTGGCTGGAACGGGTGGGCGTTTAATTTTTTCACTGTATGTATTTTTATATAAAAATATTTAATTGCTAGCGAAATTAAAGAAAAAATTAAAATAAAATAAAATACAAAAAGGAAAAAAAAGAGAAAGAATATAAGTCATTGTTAATTCAATATTCTATTTTCTATTGTAATATTGATTTCAAAAGGTGAGATGTTGATAACACATTGTGTAACAACACATGTGTAACAACACATCATATGCGACTACTGTAAGGCTCGTTCATTTTTTATTATTTAGTTCAGACCTAACTAAAAAAGTTAGACCTTGCTAATAGTAAAGTTTATTTATAAACTATAAGAATTTTAAGTAATGCAATGAATTTAAAAAAAAAAAATCATTAGGTAATTAGTGTAGCCTCAAATATTTAAAATATAGTTGATTAGAATACTAGTTCGATTGTTCTTAGTGAATCGGAGTGTTACCCAACACTATTTTTTTTTCGCGAATAATACACACATACACAAACACATAGATGCCAGTTGGTAGGTATTAAATGGTGTTGTTCGGTCGGGTGGTGATTTAGTCCGAAACCCTAAGAAAAAAAGTTTAAATTAATTAACGAAATGGCTAGTAATAACACAAAGCGATTATTTAAATATTTAACAGAAGCATCTGTGCAAAATACAAGACAGTGTAAGTCACAATTCAAAATTAAAATTTTTGTGGTTAGGTAACTTCATGAAAGATGAAAGTCTACCTTCTTTTAATATATTTTTTAATTAGAACTTGATAAATTAAAACTCACATGATACCTACTATTTGTCTTCTTTTTCCTTGTGTTATGTATGAGTTATGATGACTTATATGGATACTATTTTGTAAATACTTTATTAGTTTTAGTCAACTACTTTAAGAATTTGTTTCCTGTCATAAAAGTTACTGGCGATTTTTATTAGAATAGAATTGTGCAAAAGCACTTAGGTCCATAAAACAAAAAATAATAAAGATAAAGGATTGAAAGAACCTAATATGGTCAAAGTGTAATTTTTTAATTAAACTTGGATTTACTTTTATAAGTTAAGATAGGTATCAGAAATATTTTCTTTATTAATTTCAGAACTCAATATCATTTTCGGAACTTCATTTTAAATATTAGAGCCAATTTATAATTTTATTGATACAGATCTAATGAAGATCATTTACATGAAACATGAAACCCGCATTTGGCAAATGTGTTGATTAAGCCAATACCCATCAATTGTAGCGATGATTTGATTTCAATTATGCAGGCCTTTGCCCAGTGTGACAGTTATAGGCTATTTACTTTCTTACATGACACTAACCTGTAACTTTGTTTTATTTTAGATGGCACTGCTAAAAGAGTGGTGGCTGCCAAGCCGGTTGTGGATATGGATGGGGACGAGATGACCCGCATCATTTGGGCTAACATCAAAGAGAAGCTTATTTTCCCTTATGTTAAGGTAAGGAATATGACCAATATCTTAGTAGACGAGTTACAATAGAGCCCGGTACTAGAAATACTTCTTTTTTAAATGTTTGTTTTTTGTTTTTTTTGCACCAATGAAGCATCAAATGAAGATTATGTTATACTAGCTGACCCGGCCGACTTCGTACCGCATTTTTTTTTAATATAGCCTGTGGTACTCAGCGCTAATGTAGCATTCTAATGGTGAAAGAATTTTTTTAATCGGTCCAGTAGTTTTTGAGTTTTTTCGTTGCAAACATACATACAAAAATACAAAGCTTTCCTCTTTATAATATTAGTATAGATCTGGCGATATGTGGTGTCTGCAAATTCTATTTCCATAATACAAGAAACAAGTTTCATAGCTAAAGATCAGAACAATGCTACATATTAGGTACCTCATACATTTAGAAAATGTTAAAGTAGGTTTTTACAATTTTTATTAATATTTATTTTCTTTCAAACCAAGGACTAGGTATATTTTTAAACACATTTTAAAAAACAATTTTATAATTTGTTTCTTTATCTAAATCCGTTTAAATGCCTGCTGCTACCATATTAACCCATTTAGACCGTAAATGAAACTTTAAAAGTATCATAATTAGGGTACATACCGGTAGACTTTTTATCACCGTCCAAACCTTCTGAGATGACTCCTGTGATGCAAACAAAAAAACTCTTACTATTGGACCAATACCCTAACTCGAAAATAAAATTCAGCTGTTCATGTTCATTCATACATTTTGGTCGAATGAATATTGATGTTTTGTATGGAACAGCTGAATTTTATTTTCGAGTTAGGGAGTTGGTCCAATAGTAAGAGTTGTTTTTTTGTATTACGGGTGTCATCCCAGTAGGTTTTACTATAATTTCTATAATTTGCAAATCAGTCTACTTAGTGTATTGTATGTGTATGTGTTATCTATATCTGAAGTTAGCACAGAATAAATAATATTACTACTTACAGAAGCCCAATTCATGTAGGTATTTCTTTTATTTGAGGTGTCACCAAAAGTACCTATACAGACAAAATTAAAACTAAGAGTCACTTGTTAAATTGAGTACAAAAATACTCAGTTTGCATTGGTTATTTGTCACCTACGCTACTCTTGGTTGTCGACCCAACAAGCTAGGGTTATCAAAAATCCGCTAGGGTAAACACTGCGACACGTGAATGGGATATGCAGTGGTTATTGTGGGTAGGCCCGTCCTCTCGAATCTCTGTTCGAGACCGTCGGGCCTGGCCAGGGAGGCGGGAGCTGGAGGGGAGAACCCAACATAACCATCCGCGCCTCCCCGTGCGCGGTGGTCCTCGGCGACGAGTTTTCCACTGTCAAAAAAAAGAATAAAAATGTTGTCATTGTCAAAAAATAAAAAATAAAATATTACATTTGAAATTAGAGCATATTAACAAGCTTTGCCCAAGTGCTTACACTCTGTGACTAGCTCTTAGCTGTGACCTGAAACGCGCCTAGGTCACAAGACAAGGTTTGGTAATAGATATAATTGGTATTTTATAAATTGAACAGCTTTAAATTATACAATAATCGCACATCTGTTAATCATTCGACTGGGTCTTTATTATTAGTTTTATGATAAAACAATTGATATTTGCAATTAATAAAAATAAAACTACTACTTACCAACAAAAACACAATATCCGATAACTTGATAAGCGATTGCGTGAGTGGATTGTAAATGCGATAGGCATCAATCTTTATGTTCCTTCAATGCACAGTTTGACGTCAGTTGAGATCGTGGTTATCGCGAATTTGTTTCAGTTGTAGGTATTCGAAAAATGCTAGGATAAATCACATAATGTTTTGTTGAGCGTCCCCCACAATTCTATTACTATTACATTATCGTGGTCGGTGATGGTTGGTGAAATGAAATGAAAATCCTTTATTCAATTTGAGGAGGAGGCTGTTGACGAGCTTCGCCATCACGGCCTCTCTTGCGCACGTAGTGCTGCCCGTATGATGCGTCACTCGACACTTAACAGCATCATCCGCAGTGCTTTTGCCACCATTGGTTTACCAGCTGTCTTAGAGCCAGCTGGTATCTCTCGCAGCGATGGCAAGAGACCTGACGGAATGACCATTAGGCCCTGGAAGCTTGGCAGGCCGTTGGTGTGGGATGCAACCTGTGCTGACATCGTGGCTCCCTCGCATGTTCGCGCCACTTCACTTCATGTGGGGGCTGCTGCGGTAAACGCTGAAAATAGCAAACGGCACAAATACGCAAACCTAGGTCGAAATTATTTATTTGTTCCGTTTGCGGTGGAAACAATGGGTCCATGGGGGCTGGAGGCAAAGCAGCTGGTCAAAGAGTTAAGTGCTCGCTTTATTGAGGCCTCCGGTGACAGGAACGCTGGCAGCTACCTTTGCCAGCGTATTAGTTTGGCAATCCAAAGGGGCAATGTTGCCAGCATTCTTAGGACCATTCCCATGAGCCCACAGTTGGAGGACATCTTTTATTTATTGTCTTTAGTTTTTAATTTCTAATTATTTTTTCTGTTTTTTTTAAAGTTAAGTTCGAATAATTATGAGCCTTTTTGTATGATGAAGTTTAGCTATAAACAAACTAGAGTAAATTTGCTACACTATAATACTTACAATATATAATTTAATAAACAATACATATATTCCCTATCCATCCATAAGGAAGGCTCGTGCCCCAGCAGTGGGGACATAAAATGAGCTGATGATGATGATGACATATATTGAATGCGATTCTACTGCTGGTTTGGAAGGTTGATTCTGAATCACAGACCATATGGCCCCGAATACACCTCGAATTGGTAGCGGTAGGCTAGATATAATAATAACGTAGGTAACCCAGTAACTAAACTGCTTAAAAATTTTCGGCAAAAAGTGACAATAAAATTGAACATTGATTGTTGTACTTTTAATTAATTTATTATTTTGAATAAAAGAATAGGCCCCGTAGTTGAACAATTGGGTGCATATTAGAAATAGGTATATTGATATGTGAATCATAAACTTCGTACGCCTTTTTAAGATATTGCGCGCAAGGAGGAGTGTGCGATTTGGTATATTTAAAGTTTATATGTTGATGGAGTTCCTAAATAAAAAATGTATATTATATAATCAGTGTTACATTACATTGTATATCTTGTGAACTACGGTTGAATTTCGACCAATAGGCGACCACTAGTTATATTTAGTCCACGGTATAGCGTAGTACAGAAACACAACCACAACATAGCGACAGGCGTATGGTCTTGAGTATTCTGAAGCTGTGTCATGCCACGATGCTTGCTATTATAATATGATATATACAATACAACGAGTTACTGGTAACTGGCTGTCCCCAAGCTTTTGAGCAGATGAGCTATATATTTTACTAGCTGTGCCCTGCGGTTTCACCCGCGTTAATTAGCGACTGTTCCACTCCTATTAGTCATAGCGTGATGTAATATAGCCTATAGCCTTCCTCAATAAATGTACTATTCAACACAAAAAGGATTTTTCAATTCGAACCAGTAGTTCCTGAGATTAGCGCGTTCAAACAAACAAACAAACAAACAAACTCTTCAGCTTTATAATATTAGTATAGATAAAATATCTGTCTTCAAGTAATATATGTTTCATTTATACCCTTTCTGGAGAAGAGTACGAAGTCCCGATTCACATGCGCGCCTTACCTCTTCCACGATTCTGTTAACCAGAGCCGAGGTCTTTAAAGACACTCGGGTTTTCCACCCTCTATACCCGGCTCAAACGCCTTGAAATTTAAATTTTTAAGGGCATTTAAATGAAACAACTTTACGGATCTACTCGCGTTTATTTTACTTTACACATTATTTTTAATTAATGTTTATCCTGACGTTTCGAACCCTTTGCAGGGTCCGTGGTCACAGGGAGACTGAGGTGTTGGTCATCTCATAATTAGTTAGTAGCTTGTATACCCTGATATCCGTAAAAGTTGTTTCATTTAAATGTGTAGTGTTCGCGTAAACATTATAAAACAATATTTTAAAGGCACTCCTACAGAATTATACCAGCCCCAAGATACCTAACTTCTGGGGCGTTCAGGTCCATAATGTTTTTTTCCCATAATGTCCCTCGGTTTCAAAAGGCCCTTTCCCGAAAAGTCCACTTCCCAAAAAGTCCCTTTCTCAGAATGTCCTTTTCCTAAAAAGTCCCTTTCTCAGAATGTCCTTTTCCCAAAAAGTCCCTTTCTCAAAATGTCCTTTTCCCAAAATGTCCCTTTCCCGAAATGACCCTTTCCCAAAACGTCCCTTTCCCGAAATGTTCCTTTCCCAAAACGTCCCTTTCCTACAAAAGATAGAATAATCGATTAAATACATTTGAAATATCATCATCATCATCATCTCAGCCAAAAAGACGTCCACTGCTGGACAAAGGCCTCGCTCAAGAATAAATCATTTTGAGGGGAATTTGCCATTTGAAATATATATAAAATAAAATAAAACCATATTATTAATGAGAATAAAGATTATGGTCTGGAGTAGTTAAAGGGAAACTAAGACTTGTCGTTAATAGAGGTCAACAACAGACATATAAAAATAATAACTTGTTAATTGTAATCTGTAGTTGACACGTCATCAACCGTTATTATGTAAGAATATTTACTATGTAAACTACAGTAATTATAATATTTCCATGGTTTTAACATTTTCTGCATTCTTATCGTTAGGTGCCGTGGGGATCTTTATTTGAGTTGATACCAAAGTAGGTAGGTACTTTAAATTACGCTAATTGTAAATAGCGGTGTTAAATCGCATTAAATTATCACAGCAGGTTATCAGCGTGCGTGTCACCTTATCAACGTTTTACTGGGCCAATGTTAAACATTATTATTGCGCTAGTGAATGAAGTACAGGGCCTAGGCAGTTTTACATTTATGTTTAGCCATTTCACAGAGACTAGTGTTTGCTTTTAGAATACATTACATATGTAAATAGCATGTGTGTGTTTTAAAAACTTATAAATGTTTAATCATATATTTTTAATACTATCACGTGATGGATCGATGGATCACATGTACCAATAATAATAATAATATATTTTAAATGTTTTACTTATTTTGTTTTTAGAAAATATTTAAAAATGTAAATTTATATGAGAAAAAATAAATAAAGGAATAATAATAATAAACTTTATTTGCACAAAAAAAATAGATAAGTACAGACAAATTGATGAAAAGATATAGTACAAAATAGGCGGCCTTATTGCCAACAAGCAATCTCTTCCAGGCAACCTTGGGCGAAAAATAATAAAATTAAGAAAATAAAAATGGGTGCATGTCAAAATAAACTAAATTATAATAATAATATCAAATAAAGTACTTAATACGAAAGGGAAATAAATATATAAACAGAGTTTATGCAATATAAATCATAAAATAAATAAACCTACTTATGTATTAAAAAGAGCTTAAGCATAGGTAATTTATGGGTTCCGTCAGGATTCGTGTTGAAAAAGTATCCAAAACTTTTTACAAACCACTGGCGGCAGTTCGTTTTCGTATCCCGCCCACGCACGCTCTTAGTTCATTGACACGTCACACGAGGTTAATAATTTACACTAACAATGAATGTCCGTACCAAAGTCAAGGACATCCATATCTAAAACTGCCGAAGATGTTATTAATAAATTCGAAGTCAGTTTACCTTATACCTAGTTGAAGTTTTTTTATTTACCCAAGGTGAAGATAAAGTGTACCTACATAGGTAGAACAGACATGTTGTAAAGCCACCCTTAATACTGATCAAACATACCTACATTAACGTAGTAAAGTATTTGTTATCAGTTAAGCAAATATCCATTCAAAAATGTTTAACATTTCAGTGCCATAAACCTCAAAATACATAAACTAAAGATACCATAAGACCTAGTAAATTATTAATTTATAGGTACTTATTAAGTAGATGCGATTTGCAATGGAACAATAATGATTTTTTAATACTTACTCTTCATATCCAAGGTGGTGAAAGCCGTACCACAGATTAGTTAATAGTTACTACTAGGTATTATAGAAGATATAGGTACCTAGTTAGTTATCGTTTGTTACTTACTTGACATTTTTATTATTCAAATTGTTATTACAAGATCAGCCACAAAGCCACAAGAAGTGGGGTGAACATGGCGAATCGTTGTATTTAAAAAATCGGTTGGCTGTAGTGGTTTTTCCGTTCCCTTCATGTTTATTTTACAAATATATATTTCTATTTCCTATGGTCACCGATACATAATTTATAATTATGATAAAAATTTATGAACGCATGTATAGTTAGTTTACGAGTCTAATATCTCGATAAGAATGATCAGGCCGGATGTTCGCGTCGCCTCACGTTTATGGCATGATATAACCGATTATACTGCATTCGCCAGGCCGACAGTACTTGCGGAACAGCTTTTTGGGATCGCAATGTGATATACAAACATCATGTAGGCAGGTATAAAATGAATGTGGTCTCAATAAGGAAAAAAAAAATGCGCACAGTTTCGATTTTTTTAAAGTGGCGTTCACCTCTCTTGTTTGTGGTTGAGATGTATTTTGCAGTTTCGATTGTCAATTATCCGTCCGTCCATCGTCCGTTAGTCCGTATAAGTATTGTCAAATATTTTGCAGACTTCAAATACCTAGGTAAAACATTAGTAACCTGCCCTAAAACTAGACACTGGCTAAATCATAGCGAGAGCCATCTTACAAGCGAATTGAATTAATTACCTAGGTACGCGTTTGGGTGTGCATATAACAGTCCGTGGTGAACTGGTGGCTAGCTATTGAAACTCGCCCTTTTTCTTGAAGGACGTAAAAAGTTTATTTATTACTGTTAGGGTTGCGTTGTTGAAAGTTAGTAAGCAAAAAATTTGAGGTCCAGTTAGACAAATCAGGCGGTTGCTACTCGAAAACATGTTTTAAAATTAAAATAAATGAATACGTACCTGCCAGTACAGCTAAGAGCTACCTAGGTAGCTATTTGTATAATAGAAAAACATAAAAATTATATGTTCTTTAAAATTTAAGTTTTGTAAAGTTACATTATTATATCATTGGTTTTTATTGAGACTCGTTAACCATATCGATAGATAAGGACATTGACATTAAAATGTCTGTAGTGCCTAAAATAAAAAAAATGTGATAACAGCATGTAGGTATAGATAAAAATAATATTTAATTTCATTGGAATTGGTCTGCCTATCTCAAAAATGTGTCGCGTCACGCGTGCCCGTAGGGTAGGTAGGGATAGCAAAAAAATACGGTGATCCATTTTTACGTTTTTTATTTTAATTATTGGATCATACCTATTCGACGTGACGAAGCAACGAATGTACTTTCAGGGTGCTTGTGTGAGTTTTATTTACTATCCGTATTCATTCGATTACGTTTACGAAAACGAAAATTAGTATGGCATTGAAGCAGCGCCTTCTGGCGACATGAGAAGAGTTACAATTTTGCTATACAAATTCTCGTTTTCGTTAACGTGATCGAATGGCGAATGAAACTCGCACTTGGCACCCTGATGTTATAATAAAACGCTAAGATAATGTAGTCTGTTCGGGCCATGTTTTGTTAATTAACATTCGTCAATTTATCATATTTACGCATAGATGAAACTAAATTCGCAACCCCTCAACTAGGCCAATTGGAGCGTCGGTTGTACTCAATTACGTAGGTACTTATAGTACCCAGTTGGAGAAAAACACATCTATTAGATACGAAGCAAGAGATGTTATTGACTTATATAAAAGTTTTTTTTTTATTTGTTGTGTATTAGATGGTCTCAAATATTGTAGGTCTTTTGTTGTCTAGATCTATTAACTTTACACCTATTTAAATGAAAAAAAAACCACAAATTTGAGACTAGTTTTTTAAAAAGTTAATTACACATTTAAAGAAATAGCAATAAAATAGCATAGCAACTTAGCAAGTAAATACACTGATGCGTGCGACCAATCCGTGTATCAGTTACTTGCTAATGTTTCTGTCATGTCAAAATTAGTCTGAATCGTCAGTGAAAAAAAAAATAAAATTAAAAAGTGTCAATTCGGACACCGTGTCCGAATATAATGTGTCCGAAACGTCAGCTACCCATTAACAAAATCAGTTAAAAGCCGTTTCTTTGTTGGGCTCAGATCTTCCCACATGAGAAGCCGATCTCTACCACCACCACACTCGCTCAACGCAGCAGGTAGGTGGATATAATAACTGCCACAAATAACATCAACCACCGGAAATAACGGCTTAAATTGCCTTCCAAACCACGGCAATTATAGATACATAATTCAAATTAATTGAGATATAAATATTACAAAAACAGAAATGGGTCCCATTCCGAGACCGGTATCTGAAAAAGTTACAAGACTGGTTGGTATGAACAGCAGAGCTTTAAGTTTAAATTAACACTGTAAGTACGCCTTTCAAACCATGGTTACCACATACCACCATCATCGTTCGAATCGCGATATCAGGTTGCCTCTATTGTTCACTGTGAACTATGAAACTTTCCTCTAGTTCAGTAATTAAGCTTAGTTCATTTTATTGGTCCTATCTACCTTTTATTCCTGTGACAGACTGTGACTCTTACTGCAAAGAAAATAAGGTTTTTGTTGTATTGAAATTATGTTAGTTTAGTAATTGTTCGCGACTGTATCTACTTTAGCCTAGTTAGACATGTATCGCTTGGCGTCATTACACTGTTGGGCTTCGGTGATACTGATAACAATACTATATCCAATGCAACTATGCTGTAAGCGCTCGATTACCTCGGTGCATAGTTATAATAGAGAATAAAATTACATATTATTATCCCCTTGAGTGACGAATACCAGACACAATAGAATTTTAATTGTTATAGGCCACCTGGTAGTCGATACACACTCAAGGGGTTATACCACTTGTTAGCCCGATTATATATTATGTATGAAGTTAGTTTTGTCCTGATAGTTATTACAGTGATACAAACGGTTTTATTAATGCCGTGAAAGCTTTAAAAATTAAAACAATACACCTACATACATACATTTTATTTTATTTATTATGTATGTATGCATTATATTAAATATATCCTAAACCTCATTCATTCAAGTGTAATCATCTCAGTGGGCTTCCTTGCCTCATGCGAGGAAAATGCAATAAAACTTCACTTCGAAAGTCTGTTATTAATCAACATCATCAGCTCATTTTTATGTCTTAATGCTGGGGCACGAGCCTTCCCTATGGATAAATAGGGAGAACAGGTCATAAACCACCACGCGGGCCCAGTGCGGATTGGTGGTTGTTAACGACTGCTAATGCAGCTGGGACCAACGGCTTTACGTGCCTTTCGAAGCACGGAGGAGCTCGAAATGAGAAATTTTTGTTCACCTATCCGATGACCGGCCTTTGCGAAAGTTGCTTAACCTCAGCACTCGCAGACCGGGCGCGTTAACCACTGCGCCATCGAGCGGAATTAATAGTTTTCCTAATTCAATAACAGTTGGACGTCCTTTACTTCGACTTGGGCCTGCCGCACCGGGACGCCACCAACGACCAAGTGACCATTGACGCAGCGCACGCAGTCCTCGAGCACAATGTCGGCATTAAGTGCGCCACCATCACGCCCGACGAGCAGAGAGTCGAAGGTTCGTACTTTAGGCTACATACAACATCATACCACTTGTTTTCTCGTTGCCTTGAGACTGACGATGCCCAATGACTATCGACGCGGCGCACACAGTTCCCAAGCACAATGTCGGCATCAAGTGCGCCACCATCACACCCGACGAGCAGAGAGTTGAAGGTTCATACTTTAGGCTACATACCACAGCATACCACATTTTTTCTCTCGTTGTCTTGAAACCGTTGATATCGAGTGACCTTTGACGCGGCGCATGTCATCAGTATAAAGTGCGTCACCATCACGCCCGACGAGCTGACTGACAGTCGAAGGTTTCTGCTTACTTAATAGAGTACATTCGAAGCACGAGTAGACTACAATAGTAGAATACAAGTCGTAGGTTCGTTCTTAAGACTACATACAGACGTAGCTCTCGTCGTTGTCTTGATACTGATAACGCCCAATAGTCATGGACGGACGGGCCTCAAGTTCTCAATCATTACGTCGGCATTAAGTGCGTCACCAAATGAGCCTGAAAAGTGAAGTCAAAGGTTCATGTTGCCTGCCACCAACTCATATACAGCATCTGACAATTGTGTAACTAACATGCTGCCTATGAGCAGACAATCGAAGGTTGACTTTTTTATATATTTTAAACAGAACGACTAGGTAGTAAAACAATGTCATATGAATATATTATATTGCGATAACTCGCACACCAGTCTTATTTTTAGCCATTAGATATATGAAAGTATAGTACGTAGACTCTTTGCCGTTATTATTAAGATACAATTTAAGTTTTTTCTTCTTTTTAATCAAGTTCAGACGGAAAACAGGTTATCGGCTGCCGTCTGGTCCTGTAAGGTTGTGCCCGCTCTGCGCTCGTAACCATTTGAATGGACAGTCACAATTTATGTTTATTGTTGCATAATCTTTCATTGAGGGGTAGAAAATAGTGATCTGGGAATGTTACATCCTATCCTATAGATAATTCTTCTCTAGTAAATGGCCTTTCAAAAATTATTTAGATTTTTTTTTACAAAATATTCATAATTCTCATGAGGACAATTGGTGTTTTCTCTCATCTTTTGAACCTTTAATGGAAATAACAGAACTTTAAATTTTAGTCTGAGTCTATGTTGATGTAAACTAACATGTACCTTGGATCATTTTGGCACATCTCGTGTGGGGTCCTGTGGGGTACTTCCCGTTTGTACAACTTCCCGTTTCGTAACCCTAAAAAAAATACCTAAACAAAAGTAGCGTTTCGTAAACTTTTTATCTATACTAATATTATAAAGAGGAAAGCTTTGTATTTTTGTATGTATGTTTGCAACGAATAAACTCAAAAAGTAATGGACCTATTTAAAAAAATCTTTTACCATTAGAATGCTACATTAGCGCTGAGTAACATAGGCTATATTTAAAAAAATGCTGTAAAATAGTCACGTTTGGACAACCTATAATTTGTGTAGTACAGTCGGGGAGTAAAAGAAATCTAACACATCAATCAAAGTATGGAATATTTTAAATAAAAGTTGTAAGTGCAGATCAGGGCAGATTTTACTACAAGATGATGTTTTACTGACTGAATTGGGCCAGAACGAATTAAATAACTAGAAAATAATAATAAAATAACAATAGGTTATCGACTTCAAACATTCATAAAACCACACAGTTCGAATGTTATTTTTCTTAATTAAAAACCTTAAGTTACGTTAGTCATACATTTACTGCCATTGTGTATAATAATAATTATAAAAGAACATGAATTTTGTTTCTTTGAATTTAAACAACACTTACGAATCTACTCGCGTTTACTTTAAACATTGAAATGAAACAACTTTTATTTTATACATTAGTTTTAATTAAAGTTTATCCGCTCGCGAAACGCGAGTAGATCCGTAAAGGTTGTTTTTATTTAAATGTGTAGTGTTCGCGTAAACTTTAGAAAACAATATTTAAACATGGATTTAATTGAATTATATTTGTTTGTATAAATAAATAAAAAAAGTTAAGTTAGTTTAATTAGTCCGTTCAAATAAAATCACACTGTACATATTTATCAACTATTAATTGAATTTTTGAATTATTAACTTTACTTACTTCTTTAAAAATTGTTTAATTATAATTATGTAAGTACGTACATAGCTTTAGTTTTACCACATATGATGCTAAGTATATAATAATTATAAAGTTTTATTAAAATCACTAATTTGAAATACTTAGATAATTATACGCTTTTATAATTAAATCAAAGTTTACTGATTATGCTAATCAAAAGATACAAATTTTTGAAATCTTAAATTGTTAACAAAATATGAATTATGATGATATTTACTATAACCTACTAGCTATACTGATTATAACATTGTTCAACAAACAACAAGAAGCTAACTAAATTGTGGCACTTATAGCTAAGTAGAAGAAGTATTCTTTATGTTAGCTCATATTAATAGGATTTGCTAAAGAAAAACATAACTTATTCCCTTACAATACCGCATTCTTCATTTTTAACAGGCCATAAACTATAAGTTGAATTAACGTTATGAACGATCTTATTCATCAGCTTCAACTTTTGTGTCGAGTTCGACGAGACGCTTGCGCATAGGCGCATGCAATCATTTTGCTGTATACCTAAAATTCTGTACCTGTAATATATAGAGTTTTATAGCAATGTTCTCATTTAGCTATTCGAAAATTTTTTACTAACTTGTTTTGGAGAAAATATAGCAAAATTAATGAAGAAGTTTTTTGTAACTTTTTAAAAAGTTTATGAAATGCTTCTTTTGTTTGTGTAGGTATTTTATTAGGATTATGAAACGAAAAGTTGTCCAAACGGGACGTACCCTTCCTGTGTGATAGAAAAAAAGATTTAAAATAGACCTTGAAAATCTGTTCCATAGAATTCAAGTTGAAGAAGATGTGGCTGAGCCCGAACGGCACGATCCGTAACATCCTCGGCGGCACCGTGTTCCGCGAGCCCATTCTGTGCGAGAATATCCCACGCGTGATCCCCGGCTGGACCAAACCCATAGTGATCGGGAGACACGCACACGGCGACCAGTACAAGGCGCAGGACTTCGTGGTGCCTAAACCCGGGAAGGTGAGTCGATAAAGTATCTACAGGGTTGGTATAATGTTAGCCCATTCTGTGCGAGAAGATCCCCGGCTGGACCAAACCCATAGTGATCGGGAGACACGCATACGGCGACCAGTACAAGGCGCAGGACTTCGTGGTGCCTCAACCCGGAAAAGTGAGTCGATACTACAAGGATTGTATAGTGTCAGTCAACCCACACTCTCAAACTCGTATGATTCATAATTTATTTAATTTTGGCTCTTGAGACCTCAACTAAACAAATAAGACTAACTAATGATTACTATAGCACTTACGGTTTTACATTGTAAAAGTGTCTCTAATAAAAACCTTCAATTGATGATGTCTCCGAGTTCGGCAGTAAGTTATACAATTCGAAATATCGGTGAAGTGTACATCAACCGCATCACTCACGTATTTAGGCCGGCCGCTGCGCCAAGCGGGCGCACGACGCGGGCGCCCGCACGGCGGGCCTGTTTCCTGTAAATTCATAGAGCAGCGCTGCTCGAGGCAGGGCGGCCGTCGCACGCGGCGTTTTATGTAGCAAGCAATATCTGGTAAAATTTCAACCACAATCTTCCTAGTGAAATTTTTGCAACATTATTGCCGAATTACAGATAACGCTCCGATCCGACCACTACAAGCGATCTCTCTGCAGACAATCAAACTGATGAAAACTCACTTCTTTTTATTAACCATATATTCTGTCCAGGTTGAAATGGTGTACACTGCGGCGGACGGCACGGTCACCAAGACCCTGTTGTACGACTTCAAAGCGCCCGGAGTGGCCATGGGCATGTACAACCTGGACGAGTCCATACGCAGCTTCGCGCATTCCAGTTTTCAGGTGGGTACCGTTGCTTTTGTGACTTGAACCATCCTATCGTTGGAACCATCTCTTTCATAGATTTAAGAAAGAGTGTTTTTAAAGTTGTTTAAAAAACTATTTGAACTTAATGCGGCTTGAATGTCGAGTGCCCAGTGCGCTTTCTATTCACCATTCAGCACATCAACGAAAACGACAATTGTTGATGTCATTGAAGCTGATGACAATCGAGATGAGTTGCAACTTTGCTATGCAAATGGAGAGGTAGACTAGTCATACGAATGGTGCATAAAACTCGCACTCAGCATACCATCCCGATCCGAGCTGAACCCCTCGGTGAAATTAGTAGGGGACAGGGCACGCTTGCGTGGTGCCTTTCGAACGCAAAAAAAAATGTTTTACCAAACGGAAACTATGTACACAATAGTGTATGTACCTGCAACAGGTATGCAGGCGACATCAGACTACCACAAACTGTCCATTTGAACAGTTTCCTTTCCAATTCCTCAATTGACTTTGAACTTTATAGCTAAGGAATATGGTTGAACATTTATTGAAGAAATTTGACAGTTTTGGATAGGTTGATTTGCAGACGACTGTCTGTACGTAGTGTACAGGTACCTGCGCAATTACATTATACTGACTGACGTTCGCGTATTCTCAATTTATACAGGTGGCGTTACAAAAAAAGTGGCCTTTATACTTGTCAACAAAGAACACAATACTGAAACGCTACGACGGTCGTTTCAAGGACATCTTCGAAGAAATCTACCAGAGGTACGTCTTTTTGAACTTACAATACGGGACAATACATTTATAATCAAGTATTGTTCAACTCAACTACTATTTAATAATGAATAGTATTAGTTTTTTTTTGAGGTTATGTGTCGTAACAATTGGAGGTTTTTGAGCACCACACACCACCATCTTATGTCGCTCTCCCTTCCGTGACTGGCCCTCACTACGCTGCGCTTCGCTCGGGAAAAAAAATTACTTAACCTAACAAGTAATAACTGTAACGCAAAATAACTTTCCGTTACACGTAACTTCGAACACGTGAAAAAAAACCACGCATCTCCGCGGGGGGGGGGAGGGTCGTACGAAAGGACTAACCAACCCCTATAAAAATCATTAGATTTATAAGGTGAAAGATTACTATTTTTAGGTACAAATGTATTTTGCTGCCCGTGACTTACTTTTTAGAGGACAGATCTTATATTTAGGTCATAGAAAAAAGTAATCAAACTATAATTTAAGACAGTTTTGATTGATGAATATGACGACTAATATATTTCTTGGGGTTCTTATATTATTATTAGGGTATTGCAGATTAGTGACACATCTAAACTTAGGTGACAGAAAATATTGTTCCCATTTCAAATTAGTTAAAATTAGACACTGGCTAAATCATAGCGAGAGCCATCTTACAAGAAATTGAATTGAATTGAGACATGTCAATGGAATGTTTCATAACAACTCAATCATCAAACCTTTGCTAGAACTAAATTATTTCTTAAAAGTACAAACATTATACCTATTCTTTATTAAACAAAACCACATTTAGAAAATAATGTACAAATGTGGTGAATTTATCTATAAAAGAGACCTCATTCAGCCAACCTACGGTTGAATGGAAGCTTGTCGTAGAAGTGGGAGTAGCAAAAATTATCAATTATCTTTCGTTAATCTTTAGTAATAAATCATATTCATGAAACGTGTTTTACAATATGATAACTGTAACTATAACTTACTAATATATACTTCACATACAAATATTAATAGAGAAAATAACACAATATGTGGCTGAACTAGATTATTTGTCTTACAAAAAATGTTACAATGATTCATTGGACCGGTACACATGTCTTTAAATAATGAAGGTCAATAACCGCCTTTGTTGAACCAACGTAAAAATTTCAGCGGTTACAAGAAACAATTCGAGGACGCCAAGATCTGGTACGAGCACCGGCTGATAGACGACATGGTCGCGCAGGCGGTGAAGAGCTCCGGCGGCTTCGTGTGGGCCTGCAAGAACTACGACGGCGACGTGCAATCAGACATTGTGGCTCAGGTATGCATCAGAAAAATGGTAAAAGTTAAAAAAAGTATATAGCCTGTAACTGTCCCATTGCTGGGCAAAGGCCTGCATCATTGAAATCAAGTCCTCACTACAATTTTTGGGTAATGGTTTAATCACCACACTTGCCAAATACGGTTGGTGATCACCCCCCTCTCCCCTCCCGATTACTTTGGTTTTGCGGGTGTCCATGGGCGGCGGTGATTACTTTCCATCAGGTGACCCGCCTGCTCGTTTGCCTCCTTTTAACATATTTTTTTTTATAGATAATATGCATATGCATAGAAAAATACGAAACACGCTTTGCCCGACCTGTGGATTGAACCCAGGACTTTCGGGGATCAGACCGAGCGCTTTGCCACTCGACCAGCGAGGCGTTTGTAATGCATCAGTAAAAGTAAAGTTCAAAATATGTTTATTTAAGTGAGCTCACTCAGTAGCACACCCTTACTCCATGATCGCAAGGGTATTTCGGAAAATGAGGCCTTATTTAAAAAAATATATTTGACAACATCACATACATTGTTCTGATCCCAAGGTAAGTGGCTAAAGCATTCGTTTTTATAGACCCGACACAGTATCGAAAAGTTCGTTTTCGACATTGACTCGACTGGGGATCGAACCAGGAGCTTCAGAGTTAGCGCCGCCCAAAGTCCGGCGTGCAAGTCACTCAGCTACGGAGGAACATACATTCTTTATCTACACCCTTTATAAGGCAGTGGCATATATATTGCCACCATATTTTGAACTTTATACAATTGAGATAAGGTCGAAAACCAAAAAATCTGTCGGTCTGTAGGTCGAAAAAATTTGAACATGCTGTGCCCGTTAAAGGGTTAAGTGGAACCTCTGTACAAAATTTCAGAGGTTTTAAGTCCAGTGGTGTTCATGAGTCCGTCTTCTGAGGGAATCGGGACTTTTCTTTTTATCTGTATTAATTAATTAAGCCAATACCCATTTATTGCAGCGATGACCTAATTTAAATGATGTAGGTTTTTGACCAGTAGTTTGTCAGTATATAGGCTATTTACTTTTAATGTTATGTATTGCCTGCTCATTAGACTATCCAAAACTGTATAATTTCTTCAATAAATGTTCAGCCATAGGTTTAAATTCTAGTAAATTGAGGAAATTTTACAGTTTGTATTAGTTTGATGAGCAGCCGTGTGTATTTCTGCAGTAGTGGAAAATGCCCATGTCGTGCACATCAGCACCTCACTGTTGCAGCGACTGACAGGGAGGAGCTAATCCGAATGCCGTTAGGTCAAACCACCGTTGAGGATTACCCCTCTTTTTTTTTTGTTTTTCCTTTAGTTGATGGCTTCGTGCGATTAGTACATTGAGCCAGTCTCAAAGTAATTTTTCTTACAAGTAATACAATATTTCTTTTCTGTATGATGATGATGAATGATAATAGAAATGAGAAGTGAGAAATGATATACCCCCCAACCCCTCGAGTATCTCAGTAAAGATGTGGGGCTTTACTAAGTCCTCGGGCGGACTTCTTGAGAGAATTTAAAAAGTGACGTTGCACTGTTTTGTTTAATTTGCCAACACTCATGCACACTCACGAACACCATTATTTCACATTAATATTCGACATAACACAAATTTTAGAAAATAAAACATAATCGCAGAGACGACTTCACTTTCCCGCCAAGAAGTCCACTTCCCTCTTATCCAATGTTCCCGTTGTTTGTCCATAGGGTTACGGTTCGCTAGGCATGATGACGTCAGTGCTGATGTGCCCGGACGGCAAGACGGTCGAGTCTGAGGCGGCGCACGGCACCGTGACGCGCCACTACCGCATGCACCAGAAGGGGCAGCCCACCTCCACCAATCCCGTGGCCTCCATCTACGCGTGGACGCGGGGTCTGCTGCACCGCGCCAAGCTGGACGACACGCCTGATCTGGCGCGCTTTGCAACAGCCCTGGAAGAAGTGAGTGCTTTTTGTTTTTTCTTAGGGCTTTTATACGTTTCGACATCCCATGAAAATATCCCACCCCCACCAACCCCGTCAACTTACACGTTTACGCGCGGTCTTCTGCAGCGCGCCAAGCTGGATGATGACACGCCTTGGCACGCTTCGCGACGGCTCTAGAGGATGTTGGTTTATTTTGTTGTTTAAAATACAGCAAAACTGTGAACACGGCACGACTCGTCACTTTCCGGCCAAGAAGTTGAGAAATGAGTTATTTATGATCGCGATGTCTTTGCAAGACGAAAAAGATTATGAAATCATTTCAAAAATGTATGCCTTTTGAATTAGCGCGTGCTTTGTTTGGTGAACTCTATCAGTAAATTATATATGACATAAAGACCTTGAAATGAACAGATTTTAAAGTAATGCTATTTTAATACTTACTATCAAGTCATGTTTGCATTGATAAAAAAATGTGTGACGTTAATTAACTGTTGTTTTTCACTCATTTTTAATCTTACATAATTCTGTGTAAAGTAAAGGTTACTACTGTCAACAATTTGATAACACAATACCCATTTTTTATTGTGAAGATTGATTGAAATCTATCACAGATTTAATCGCATTGACGTTCATTCACAGTTATCACAATCTATCTTAATTAATAGATTAATTAATTAAAATTTTTCCAGGCCTGCGTGGAGTGCATCAATAGCGGAAAAATGACAAAAGACTTAGTGATTTGTATCCACGGCTTGGCCAACACCAAAGAGGGCATGTTCCTGCACACTGAGGACTTCTTGCAGGCCGTCGCCGACCAATTGGAGCGCAAACTCTCCTCGAAGTGAAATAGCTAATTGAAAATTATGTAATTATGATTATTACAATTTTAATACCTATATTTCCATAAATATGTCTTGGTCCCCTATGCTATGATTACAAATGATGAAAAATAGACAAAAAGAATGCCAGAATGTATTTATTATGTTTTGTGAATGAAATACCTGTTGTATGTAGTTATAAAATTAGCTTAATTATTAAAATGGAATGACTTTTTTACGATTGTATTAGCATTAATGTTTACAAATAGTGCACACAAATATTGAATAGTTGCACATTGTTAAGTCTAAATGTAAATTCACAAAATTTTCCACATAAAATTATTATTTAACTTTGGAAGACTGAGTCCAATAAATTATGACTGAATAATTCACATTTAAAATGTGTACGCGTATGTCTGAATAAGTGATTGTAAGAGCTTAATTTTGTTTCATTGTCTTAATAGAATAAGGGAATTAGTGGTGTCACCAATTGAATTATAATTTTAATCATAGGCTGAGATTTTTACTTTAATGGATTTAAAGGTCATCTTCTATATATTTACATTTGTATGCATGTTTTATTTCAGTTTATCCATTATAATTCTATTTTGATAAATATTCTGGTTTTATTTTCTACTTATTTAGAATACTCCCCTCAATGCACCCCTCTATACAGTAGAATGGATTTCGTTTCGAATCTGCAGAGGACTTCTTTTCTGTTTTCTAAGTATTATGTTTATTTCAATTTATCTACATCATAATATTTATCCACAACAAAAAAATATTGTAGCAATATATATTTTCAGCGCCATCTATCGGGAGAAAGCGTAAACCAGCTAACAAACCGTCTAGTACCATCTATTATGAAACTTGAACATAGTTTCAATATGGACTAGAACATGGTTCCAATCTCAGAACGATAACTAAAGCTAGTTTCAATATATCTTCCTATGAGAGGCGCATCCAGAGGGGTGCATCTTCCATAGGTACATTGAAATGATTACAAAAATCGAATGTACGACAGCGCCATCTCTGATCCATTTAACACTTAGCAAGTGAATATTCACTTGACGTTACTAGATGGCGGTAATAAATCCTAGAATGAAAACACAATGTATCTCACAAGACAGTAATACATAACGATATCATACGCCGGTCCCTTGCCACCGTCAACGTGCCAAGTCTACTTGAGCCGACTGGTATTGCAAGAGACGATGGCAAGAGACCGGACGGTATGAGTTTGATTCCATGGAAGATGGGCCGGGTGCTGGTATGGGATGCAACCTGTTCAGACACGCTGGCCCCTTCCCATCTAAATGGAACCAACAACAGAGCTGGTGCGGCTTGTGAAGCGGCTGAAAAAACTAAAGCATGCAAATACAGGGGTCTAGGCTCCGAATATGATTTTGTCCCTTTCGGTGTCGAGACCCTTGGTCCGTGGGGTCCTAGCGCTATAAGGCTTTTTAAGGAAATAGCAAAAAGGTTAGTCGACATCACAGGAGACCGAAGAGCTGGCAGCTACCTCGGACAAAGAATTAGTCTAGCAATTCAAAGGGGGAACGCTGCCAGTATCTTCGGTACCTTGCCTAAAGGGACTCCTTTTAATAATTTATTTTAGTTATTGTATTATATTTTTTAAGGTTTTTAGTTTTAGGTTCATCGTTCTTTTCATAATAATAATGTGATAGGTAATGTATTATACATAAAATATATTATATTTTTGTTGCGAACAAATTACAAAAACACAAATGTTGAAAAAATTTCCACGAGCAGGATTTGGACCTGCACCCTTCTGACATTCCGGGTCAGGTGCTCTTCCAATTGAGCTATCGTGGTTCTAACCAGCCCGCCAAAATTATTCAACACTTTTTACTTTAAAAGCCGAAGGCGCCCATTCAATGTCAACAACTACCGTCACTAACATCCGATCATCAGTTAGGAAGTAAGCAAGCTATTTATAAATGTTCAAATAATTTTTAACGCTTTGTTCGCAACAAAATTTGCGTTACGTGTTACGCAAAGTTGTTGACATTGAATGGGCGCCTTCGGCTTTTAAAGTAAAAAGTGTTGAATAATTTTGGCGGGCTGGTTAGAACCACGATAGCTCAATTGGAAGAGCACCTGACCTGGAATGTCAGAAGGGTGCAGGTTCAAATCCTGCTCGTGGAAATTTTTTCAACATTTGTGTTTATGTTTAACTGTTTATTACCATGGCATAATTACCAATTGGTCGAAAAAAATCGATGTTATTTATAATATTGCTGGATTTTCAGCTACTGATGCTTTCGATTCAAATATTGTAATATTGCATTACACTAATCGATTATAATATTGATTGATTTTATAGTACTTAAGGGTATGTTCCGATATACACTGCGAGCACTGTAAGGTGTGACGTCAATTTAGTTTACTGCGAAGTCGTTCCTTTATAGTTAGCTATATTGGTTACTGTATAAAACGGAACGCAGTCCAGTATACTGTCATCCATGCTCTCATAAATGCTCTAAGGCTGTCATCCATGTCATCATTTCTGGACGCTGTTGATCACGTGATCAAACTGTCACACTTCCTTTAGGGAAGGGAAAACTAAAGAGACTAGAATATTTGTTACAATATTTATTAGTATAGGTACGTGGTTCTTATTTTGACCGAAAGTACAAAGAAGTCCCTTAATCACGACCACTGTCCTGGAATTGCAGTGTCACAGGTCCAGTCTTGATGGTTGGCAGGGCAGATGATGGTAGTAGCAGCAGGTAGTATAATTTCCGGTACCGGAACGAGGAACCCCAATTTGGGGAATTTAAGTACACCTAAATCACAAAATACGTGTTTTCTTATTGGACAATTAGATTGCCAACTCAATTGCACTGCATAGGTAGTTGCGATGTTATATTTCGTTCAACTCAGTGTGCGTCTTAACCCGAACGGAGCTCGCAATGAGTGTCACTCGATGCTCTGCCCGATACCCCGCTCGGCCAGCCGGTGACCTTCAAATCACTTTCCCCAAACCGGCTATCGTGCGAGCGCGTAGCAGCCCGTAATTAACCAATAAGTTGTACCTATAGTTTTGGATGTTCATTGAATGTAGGAATCTTATTTATAAGGTGTATGCTGAATTAAGTATTAAGTTCAGTTTTTTATATTTCTTTATTAGTAATAGCTTATTATTAGGGTTTTTGTTGTAAGTGTGTCTAAGTTTATGTTTTTATTAAGATTATATAGTATCGAATTGAAAAGTCGTTACTGAGAGCACCTTACCTCGAAAATGCCAGTGCTTACAGTACAAAAATGGCGACGATTTATTACGTCATATATTTCCCTAGAATACTGCGGCAGTATAGGTACTGTCAGTCCATAACGGAACAAATTTCTCACCAATAAGAGCACTGGGCAGTGCTCGCAGTGTATTTCGGAACATACCCTTAATAATAATATTAACATAAAATGGATTTTCTGGCAACACTAGCTAATGTCAACTGTAGGGATGCTCGATATTAGAAAAAAATCGATGTCTAAAACCAGCGATGTTTTCGGTAGCAAATAAAACTGTCTATTCTATTTAATATATGTGTTTATTGTTATTGAAAATACAATACTTACTAGAAATCTTCCAAAAAACTTACTAAACTGAGAGAAAACTGTCATTTCGCATATGGGAACCATAGACACTCGGTTGAAATATTTTATTCGTAGACTACCGGCCGTGCGTGCTTTACTAACCTATTAACGAGTTCTTTTGGGGGTCGACACTTCATATAAAAAATATATTGTATGGAATTATGAACGTACTTTGTGCCAACATTAAATTACGAAATAATCCTACCAATGAATAAAGTTAATAAAACGTTCTGTCTTATTGTACCAGCCACAACACGCTAATTTAGTCGCATTATACGGTATGGTCATGTTGGCCAGCATGTAACGCACCATTCAAAGTTTCTTTATGGCGCCATTGTAGTTCTGTTTAAATATTTGTGTGTTTTGATCAGCTCGAAAGTTTAAAAACTGTAAAAAACGTGGTAAAATTACATTATGGGTGGCAAATCTTTGCGTAAGTGTGAAATTTGTGGTATTCAAAGATTGAGAAAGTCTAGTAAGGATATATTATTGGCTAGATTCCCGCTTGACCCAAACAGGTAAATTTTGTAGTGTATTCCAAGTTTTAAGTCAATTTGAGTAAAAACAGTGTTATTAATAAGTGGTAATATCGGTAAATATATGTGTCTAAGTAACAATTAGAAGAAAATTCGGGTTATTTTTTAGTTCCTTATTTATAAACTTTACATTGTCCTAGTGCTGTGCTTAAGTTATCGATATTTTTATTTATTTTAGATGTCGACTGTGGGTATATACAAAAATATACAGGTAATGAGGATTTGGACTATATACCCATAAAGAAGTTAAATGTTAATAAGTTTATATATGGCGAACACTTTCCTCGTAAAATGTTCAACAAAAAGGGTAATAGATTAAAAAGAAATGCCTATCCTACATTAAAGGTAAACACAGCTTTCTGATGAAATTCTTGCAAATTTCCCTACCTATATATGTAAGCTGGAGAAGAAAAAAGGTAATTTTGCGTTTTATATACCTGCACGAAATTCGCAGTACACCATCAGGTGTACTGTGTGGTCATTTGCCGTACATAAAATGAAATTGTTATACTTTCTAGCAGGTATTTTGCTTAATTTTCCGGCATCTAGTTCTAAAGCAGGAGCTCAGAGTGGCACGCCACAGCACATAATTAAAAAAAAACGCAAAATAGGAACATTTTGAACACTTTAAGCTATTTACAAGTTGGTTTTTCGATGACGCTGACAGTCTTAACATCTGATATTCATTATATTTTATTTGTAGATATATCACTCGATTGTCTGCCATCTACTTCTAAATCAAGAACGCCTCATGAAAATGTGACACAATTTCAGGAAAGACTGCACACGTTTAAAAAGCATAAAATAGGTACCTAAATAACAATTGATTCAAACTTTCTTACTTTAGTAAGTGGCTTTCCAATGACACTAATATTTGGTCTAAATATTGCTATTCATTTCTTGCAGATATTTCAATGAATTGTCCAGCATCGACTTCTAAAGCGAGTACTCATTATGAAAACATGCCAGGAGGTGATTTTAGTTTCCCAAGTTTACCAAGTACTTTGCCAAGTTTCGTTCTATGAATTTGATATTTTCATTACTTTTTTACAGATGATATGGGTAGTAGGTAAAAATGTTTGGATGATTCAAAAGCACTTTTCTAAAGTTTATTTAAATAAAAAATATTTGACTTTGACTGACTTTTTTATTTAAAAAAAAACGAGCGGTAATTCATTCACAGCATGTCATCAGGAGAAAAGTTTTATATTGTTTTTAAATAAATATATATTTTGCTGGCATGTTGTGATGGGATTTATCGCCTGCTTTTATTCCAACGTATGAAATATTTGAGGTTAATGGGTATAGACGCCACGAAGATTTTTTCTATCGATATCGATATTATGCTCAGTTTGCAAAGTACCTACTTCACTATTCTTTTGACATTTCCTGCTTATGTTGGTAGTACGATTTTATTTATTAGGTTGGTAGAAACTACGTTCATAATTGTGAAAACGGCTAGTTATGAAGTGCCGACTCTTATAACGTAGTGATTACTTGCTCAGTGGGCGGGAAAGTGAAGAGTCATGTCTGCGGTTTTGTTTTATTTTCTAAAATTTGTGTTATGTCGAATATTAATGTGAAATAATGGTGGATTATTAACCGTTAAGTGTTCGTGAGTGTGCATGAGTGTTGGCAAATGAAACAAAACAGTGCAACGTCACTTTTCAAATTCTCTCAAGAAGTCCGCCCGAGGACTTAATAAAGCCCCACATCTTTGCTGAGATACTCGAGGGGTTGGGGGGTATTTCATTTCTCACTTTTCATTTCTATTATCATTCATCATCATCATACAGAAAAGAAAAATTGTTTATTTATGTATTACTTGTTACAAAAACTACTTGACACTGGCTAAATGTGCTAATCACACATAGCCATCAAAAAAAAAAAAAAAACAGCAACCGCCGCGCCGCCGTTTGTTTGTAAAGTGGCTAACCTAACCTAACCTAAAAGTGACCCAGTTGGGCTTAAGGTACAAAAGTTGAAGTTGAACTGTTGAAGTTGAACAAATTGAATTGAATTAAAAAATAAGTTACGGTTTAATACATCATAAAAATAAAAGTATGAAATTAGCCAGTGAATAATAAAATTGTTCAAGTTTGACTAATAATCGAAGATGATTTATTTTCATAACCTTTCTATATTACTTAGTATTGTGTTGTCACAATCCATTTCTGATGACGAATTCTGTTCTAAGGATGGAATTTGTTCAGATAAAACTTATAACAAATACAGCAAAGGTAAACTTTGTCACACATTCTTAGATTCGTGAACTACGTAACAATCTGTTGAAAGGATACTGGTCAGTGATGCTGGCCAGCTGCAACATGCTGGCCAGTTGCAATCAACACTCTCTTGACATAAGTTTAAATATTGTCTATGTTCTTAAAAGAAAGAGAATAGAACATATGTGTCTGTGTCATTGTGAATTGAGTCTCGTTGATAGCTTCTCATAGTAAACATGTTCTGAGTCTAGTTTTTATAAGTTTATTGTTATGTTGTTTATTTCGGTGTGTATATAATTAAATCATCTTTGGAACGCTCTCTTGTATTTCCTTTTACAGGTTATGGGCCCAGAGAGCGTTCATAACATTTAAATAGATGTTTGTGTGATTTGTGTGATTTATTGTTTTCGATGTTGTTTTGTAACTAAGGAATAACAGACATGCCAGAGTCTGATAAACATAGCAACCAGAGTTGTTGACATTTTAAGGCGGTAACTAAGGAAATATTTAATAGCCATGGAAAATATAAACAAGTTGAGAGATCAAAGTAACTACAAAAATTGGAGAAAAATAACAAAATTATTCTTGGAGTCGAAAGGACTAATTGATGGAGCGAAAGATTTTAATGATGCAAAAGCAAGATTTCTTATAATTAGTCTTATTGATGAAAAGTTTCTACACTACATTATTAATTGTAATTCAACCAAGGAAATTTTTGATAAATTGGATTTGATATTTCGTTTTGATAGCAAAGAATATAATCATGAAAAAAATAATAAAATTTTACAGCTACATTTCAAAAGGGAATGTAATAGATGACATAAGCAATTTACAGAATTTATTTTCAGAAATTAATTTAGTAGACCCAAACAGCATAAGCGAAGATATGCTAATGAATAAAGCATTAACAATACTACCACAAAATTTAAATTATTTTAAGACAGTTTGGGATATAACACCAAAATCAGAAAAGACCATCTTCAACCTTATCCAGAAGATACAAAGACAAATAGAAAATTCAGACATGCCTAGTACTTCAGAATGGAGTAATCAAGCATTTAAAACAGACGAAAGAAAATGCTATAATTGTGGAAAAATAGGACACATCGCTAGGGCATGTAAACAAGGCTGTGATATTTGTCATAAGATTGGTCACAATACAAGAAACTGTTTTTCGGGAAAAATTTGTAAGAAATGCAATAAGAAGGGTCACATAGAAAAATTCTGTCGCAGCTATAATTACAACAATAATGATAACCCTGTAAGCGAACAATTACAGATTCCAGTCAAAGCTGTAATTGATTCAGGCGCCTCATCACATTTCTTTAGCAATAAAAATTTAATTCAAATTACAGAGAAAATAGAAGTGCAAATTAGGTGTGCGAATGCAGAAAACTTGGTAGCGCAAGGGACTGGTATAATAAAAACCGACTTCGGACAGCTGAAAGATGTACTTTTTGTCCCGGATATATCAAGAAACCTCATCTCGGTAAGCGCTATCACAGACAATGGTGGCACCGTACATTTTTCTGGAGACAAGGTATTTATAAAAAATTTTAATAGAACAATTTTAATTGGTTATAAAACTAAAACCGGACTTTATGAAACGAATTTTTTGGCTAATTATACTCGCGAAGCGCTACTCACTGAGAGTACCAATATCTGGCATCGGAGACTAGGTCATCTATCCGACGTGCCTCGTCTGGCAAAAATGGTAAATGGTATAAAAATTGGGGGGGAATATTCAAATAAATTTTGCGAAATCTGCGTAAAAGCAAAAAAGACTCGAAAATCGTTTGAAAATAATAGAATCAAAGCAAAATTCCCTTTGGAAATAATTCATACAGACATTTGCGGTCCAATTGAAGTTCCCACTTGGGACAACAAAAAATATTTTATCACGTTTTTAGACGAGTTTACGCATTTCTGTGTCGTGTACTTGATCGCCTTCAAAAGTGAATGCCTTAGCAAAATTAAAGAATTTGTATGTTTAAGTGAAAATCATTTCAATAGAAAAGTAAAGAAAATTCGATGCGATAATGGGGGTGAATATTCGAGCAATAACCTACATGCGTGGTGCCAGGCTAAAGGAATAGTATTGGATGTAACCATACCTTACACGCCTCAACTAAATGGAAAAGCCGAAAGATTGAACAGAACCCTGATGGAGAGAACGAGGGCTTTAATGTTTGACGGCAAGGTTCCGAACTATTTGTGGGGGGAAGCACTTTTAACAGCCAGTTTCCTGATCAACAGAAGCCCAACGGAAGGTAGAAACGAGACACCAGCAGAAATGTGGTTCAAGATAAAACCTAACCTATCGAACATCAGAAGATTTGGATCTACAGCTTACTACAAAACAAATTTTGGATTAAGAAAACTTGACGAAAGATGCAGCAAAGGAATACTCATTGGCTATGTTCGAAACGGCTACAAAATTTGGGTGGATGACAAGAAACAAATAATAAGAGCGAGAGATGTAAGAATAAACGAAGAAGAACAAGGAATATGTTTAGATGATGAAGAAAATATGGTTAAAATAAATGGACTCTGGCAGATGGATGACGATAAACAAATAGAAGAAGATGAAACAAGGCAAAACTCATCAGACTACAATGAAGGGTGTCGAGAAGGTGAAGATAGGAGAAGAATCATCAATATAGATAGTGATCGAGAAGGAGAAAAGTCTAGAAGATTCAGGAAAACAGTTGAAGTTAGAACAAATGATGATGAAACATTCAGGAAAACAGTTGAAGTTAGAACAAATGATGATGAAACAAATGGTGAAACAAGTTACAATCAAACAAATGAGAGTGAGAGAATAAATGAAGAAGCTGGAAATGAGAATAGTGTAAATAATAGAAACCTTTTTGAAAATGAGTTAAATTTTGATAACGTTTTACAACCAGAAGAAGATGAAGAGTTTTTAGATAATGAACAAGTTGAAGAAAGTCAGAGTCGAGTAGTAGAGATTGAAGCAGAAAATAGAAATAGTAATGAAGAAATTGAGGGAAGTCGAGCAGTGGAAAATAATAGTAGAAGAAATCAACCTGCGAGAGAACGTAGATTACCAGAAAGATATAAAGATTATGTTATGGAGTATGATACGGAAGTTTCCTTGTTAACGTATGAAGAAGCAATAGAATCAAGAGAAAAAGGTAAATGGAAGAAAGCAATAGATGAAGAAATCAAATCGTTAGAAGAAAACAACACTTGGACTTTTGTGGATAAGAAAGAGGCTGAAGGAAGAAAACTAATAACAAGCAAATGGATCTTTACAATAAAGTCAGATGGAAGATACAAAGCAAGACTAGTTGCAAGAGGATTCCAACAAAAGTATAAGATAGATTATGATGAAACTTATAGTCCAGTTGTAAATACAAATTCTTTGAGAGTTTTATTGTCAATTGTTGCAAATAAAAAATTGAAGATGAAACAGTTCGATATTAAAACAGCCTTTCTACATGGAGACTTAAAAGAGTGCATTTATTTAAAAGTTCCAAAAGGTTATAGCGATAAAGAAGATAAAGTATGCAAACTAAATAAGAGTCTCTATGGGTTAAAACAAGCACCATTAATGTGGAACATAAAATTTACAGAACATTTATTTAAAATGGGTTTTAAGCAATTAAAGTTAGATCAGTGTATTTTTGTAATGGAAGGTGAAAGAAAAATAATTCTTGCGATTTATGTTGATGACGGACTAGTAGTTGGTGAGAGAGAAGAAGACTTGGTGCATGTAGTGGAAACGTTAAGAAAAGCTTTTGATCTAAGAATCTGCGAAGAAATATCAAACTATATTGGGTTGGATATAACACAAGGAAAGAAAGGAGTTAAAATTTGTCAGGAAAATTATATTGAAAAAATGTTGAAGAAGTTTAATATGAATGAAGCAAGAGAATGCAAAACTCCAACCATTTTGATAGAACAACATCCAAAATTGAAAATAGATACAGAGAGTCATGAACTCTATAGGGAAATGATAGGGTCTTTGTTATATTTAGCTAGTAAAACAAGGCCAGACATTAGCTTCCATGTAGGGTATTGCTCGCGTCAGCAGAGTACTCCAAATTTAAATGATTTAAATAACGCAAAAACTATTTTTAAATTTTTAAAAGGTTCGAAAAACAAAGGTATTCATTTTGGTGAAGGTGATAAAGTGCTTCGAGGATACTGTGATTCAGATTTCGCGGGGGATCCAGATACTAGACGTAGCACGTCGGGCTACGTGATTTGGTTGAACGGTGGACCAGTGGCATGGAGCTCAAGAAAACAGCCGATCGTAGCGTTATCGAGTACGGAAGCAGAATATATAGCCGCAGCAGAATGCTGCAAAGAACTTCTTTTCATCAGAGATTTCATTTTTGAAATGACTAATGAGAAATTAGAAATTGAAATGAAAGTAGATAATCAGTCCGCTATTTGGCTTATGAAGAAAGGAATTATGAATAAAAGAAGCAAACACATAGATGTGAGATACTACTATCTAAAAGATCAGATTGATGCAAACAGAATAACGGTTAAATACTGTCCAACGGGTTCGCAGATAGCAGACATACTAACAAAGTGTTTGCCACCTGTGAAATTTGAGAGGTGTCAAAGAAAACTCGTATCAGAGTGAGTGTTAGGTAGTGATAAGTGTGGGCTAAAGTGAACTAAGTGTTTTTTCGGTCTTTATGTGGGGTATTAGTATGTAAGTTTTTATAGGGGTGTAATGTTGTATAAGAAAGAACTTATATAGAGTTGTGATGTAAACTTAAGGAGCCAAGTCAATTCATATTATCAGTTAAAGAGTTAAGGGGTTGCGTTAACATACAATGTTTAAGGGGGTGTAATTTTTGGCATATATAATGATTAATTTAAGGGGGTGTAGAGTGGATATTAGAAGAATTTTTAAACTAAATTAATCATTCTTTATAAATAATATTAGAAAGGAGCTACCAAACGAAACACAAAACTTGTAACTTTGAATAATACTATACAATGTTTTTTTTTAGTAGATTGGCCTTAGGTTTATTATCACATTTATTTTTTATGAATTACTGTATATTTGTTTTTTATTTTTATTATAAAGATGTGTTGAGTTTTTTATTAGTTGAGTTTGTGGAAATTTTGTATTAAAGCAGGTCGAGTAGGAGATGTGTTAATGTTATTAGTAGTTTAGTCAAATAAAGCAGGTCGAGTAGGAGATGTGTTAATGTTATTAGTAGTTGAGTTTGTTGAAGTTTTGTATTAAAGCAGGTCGAGTAGGAGATGAGTTTATTGGAAGTTGTTAGTCGAGTAGGAGTTAAGTTAGGAGTTAGATTGAAGGTTTGTTATAAAGCTGGTTGAGCAAGAGATAAGTTAATTGGAAGTTGTTATTTTTAAAGTTACCGTTAAAATTTGAAATGTTTAAGTCTAAGGGGAGACAGGGGTAAATGGGATATGAATATAAAAAAAAATATTTTCTTTATATATGGAAGGCAGTATGTCAAGGGTAGTTGATTGAGGGGGTGTGTTGAAAGGATACTGGTCAGTGATGCTGGCCAGCTGCAACATGCTGGCCAGTTGCAATCAACACTCTCTTGACATAAGTTTAAATATTGTCTATGTTCTTAAAAGAAAGAGAATAGAACATATGTGTCTGTGTCATTGTGAATTGAGTCTCGTTGATAGCTTCTCATAGTAAACATGTTCTGAGTCTAGTTTTTATAAGTTTATTGTTATGTTGTTTATTTCGGTGTGTATATAATTAAATCATCTTTGGAACGCTCTCTTGTATTTCCTTTTACACAATCAACATCTCAACCGAGTTATTTCAGGAATCAATGATTTAACATCTAAAATAAATAAAGAAATACAATTAGCTTTGGAAAAATATAGTTCATGTGAAGAAAAGAACTGCAATTGTCACAGTGCTGTACTAGATGAAGATCTGAAACCTTTTGCTGATGGTATAACCAAAGAATTATTTGCATTGGCTCATGCTAAAGGGACAAAATATCAAGTAAGTTAGCCCCTTGAGCGTCTAGCGACCAGCAGGTGGCCGATAACAATTAAAATTCTATTGTGTCTGGGTATTCAATGCTTGAGCTCGTAATACAGTTCTATAATTATTAATTAAATACAAATTAATGTTTGTTATTTTTTTATTTTACTATTATTTCTTAAATATAGTTACAGTATAACAATATTGTCAATTCAGCATATTTTGCCAGAAAGCGTTGTTATTCTATTTGAGTTAGAAATGCAAACCATTAATTCCGATTGTATTAAAATTTTAGTCAGTTGTTGTGGCCATACCTGCAAAGGTTTCGCAGTTGCAAGCAAGCCTATAATTATGAAGCTTAATTATAGTTTTTTTTTATAAAAACTAATAAAAAATATATTTGTTTAATCTATTTGTTCACACAGTTCTTTCCATTTCTCATTCCTCTTTTCCAGGCTTTCCATTATCTCTTATTTCTATCTATTGCTGTCCACAACTCTATTGCTATCTTTATCTTATCAATCCATATTATATTCAGTCCCATTTCTCTTTTGGTCTTTGGAGTACCACTCTTAAATAGTTTGTTTTTCTTAAACAATTTTTGACTTTTACGATAGTACTGTAGTGGTACTGTATGACATTGTGGAAATTGTAACTTTTACCTGATGTAAATTTGTTAACATATATTTTTTATTGTTTTTTATTTTATATGTGGTTTTTATATTTTTTGTGTTTATTGTAATGGAAAGTGTCCTGCTATGGCATTTTTCAATATTTTTGATGCTGTAAGGGAGAAAAGAGCTGGACACTTGCTGAGTTTCTTGCCGGTTCTTCTCAGTACAAGATCTCCCGCCCAGAGTAGACTTACGAACCAATGGCATAGTGACATTCATAAGAGCTACTTGTAGAAAACTGAATAAATGATTTTGAATTTTGAATTTAGTTGTTATCTAATTATATGTCCTGCCTATCCATTTATGAGAGTCAAGCGCTATTAATCAAATAAGAATAGTTTGTAATAATAATATTTTACAATTATTGAGTAAAAGAGAAGCCAATGCCAGGTAAAGTGATTCTCATTTCAGATAATAGAAGGCAAGTTGTACAGAGAGAAAGATTGCCACTTCCCTGCAAGATGCAATGGAGTGGAGCACTACTTATTAGCCGTGGCACCAAAATTGACAAACTTGGAGATAGCATTAAACACAAGAGATTGGCCACAGGTCAACCGTGCATGGGGGCATCCAAAAGCTCCAGTATTCTCTTTTAGTAAGGTCATAATCATGAATACTTTGTAATTGAAATAATTAGTCCAGTCATTTGGTGCTCAAAAAGGGGGTTACCTGGAAAGTTTTCTGGAAGTTTTATAAATTGGTGATTTTATAGATTTGATGTGCTCTTTTCAAATTTTCATTTTGCCACCTCTTCTGTGAAAATTCGAAAAGAGCACGTCAAAATCTATAAAATCACCAATTTTCAAAACTTTCGGAAAACTTTCCAGGTAGAACTACCAAATGACTGTACTAAATATTCTTCTTTTGAAAAGAAGAAAAATAATAATTTTTAAAATGAAATGTTTTCCAGACAAAAGACCATTACGATATAATGTATCCTGCTTGGAGTTTTTGGGAAGGAGGGCCAGCTATATCTTTATATCCAACTGGTATTGGTCGTTGGGATAAGCATAGAGTGTCAATCACTGCTGCTGCAAATAAGTAAGTTTTATAATTTTATGTTTATTTTATTTACTTATTTTATATTTTATTACTACAAACAGCATTGTAGTTACAAGTCAAAAAAAAATCTAATATATTAATATATTTAGTGGTTTTAAAAACTCCATGTTACCTTCTCACTAACTTGGCCATTTATACTCTAATTATTCTGGTAATTGATTATACCTACTTGCTACAATTCGTACTTACTTCTTTTTCTTAGTTCTTTAGTTATATTGTATGAGTTTCTATAGGACAAGGATGCAAGATTCAATCCTATGAATAATTTTACTATTACTTATGTCATCCTTTTAATTTTTGCAGATGGCCCTGGGAGAAGAAGCTGAATAAAGCATTCTTCCGTGGCTCTAGAACAAGTGAAGAAAGGGATGCTCTTATTTTGCTGTCTCGGAGCAACCCTGATTTGGTTGATGCACAGTATACAAAGAACCAGGCTTGGAAATCTGATGCGGTAATTACTGCTCATATGATTTATCAGTTTTTTTGTGACTGGACTGTTTTATTCTCATTGAGGTATATATATTTTTTAGGATACCCTTTACGCTACTCCAGCATCGGAAGTGTCATTTGAAGAGCACTGCAAGTACAAATATCTTTTCAATTACAGAGGAGTAGCTGCAAGCTTCCGATTCAAGCACCTGTTCCTATGCAAATCTCTTGTGTTTCATGTTGGAAATGACTGGCTGGAATTTTTTTATCCATCCCTCAAACCTTGGGTGCATTATGTGCCTATTTCTCCAAAAGCTACTAAAGACGAAATAAAAAATATTATTGAATATTTCGAGGAAAATGATTCTCTAGCAAAAGAAATAGCTGATAGAGGATTCCAACATATTTGGGACCACTTAACAGATAAAGAAGTTAAGTGTTATTGGAGGAAATTATTAAAGAAGTACGCAAAACTAATAAAATATGATGTACAAAAAGACAATGATCTGATCAAAATATTGTGATAGTATTTTACCGTTTTTTTAACAATGAGTACCGTTTATATTTTGTATAAGTAATTAAATAATTAAAACAATAAAGTTTGTTTAGCAGTGAAATATTTGTATAAATTTTTTGTCTATCTTCAATGTGGAACAGAAAGGTGAGGTCAAAATGAAAAGATCCAAAGTGTATCCGATGTAGATCTTGTATGCAGAGTTTCTAAGACATAACTAACTTTAAATTGTTATGCAATTTTTAATTAAAGATTCCTACAGAATGTTTGGTAATAGGTGTATATTCCCGATACATAGCCAAGCAACCAAGTATAAAGAACACTATGATAACATGCAAAATCAACGTAGATTTACTTATTCATAAAAAACTCAAATTTATTTTATTAATTTTTTTTAATCAATCCTGCACTGCTTTGACGTCTGTTTATTATTGTTATTTGTTTACCATAAGGTTGACTACCAAGAACAACGTATCAGCACAGTCTATATAATTCTTACAGTTTGCCAACGGGCACGTTTAGAGAGCAATCGTGAGGTGTGAGCGGGGGTTAGTTAAAGCTAAACTCGGTATAGATAATTCTATAGTTTGTACCTTTTTCCTGTAAGTCCATTTATTACGAACAGTAATCAAAAATTAGTATTTTTAGCGTAAATCTATTTTCTCCTACTGTAAACGTAACTACGTATTTGCTCGCAAAAAGTTTTCAGGCGTTTAGTTGTATAGAATGCGACATTGCCGTACTCGGCGATACATCAATTGTTTGTTTGTTGTACTTATTCGTTGCGAATGCGGTTTATGTAGTAGTTAGATTTCATATTTTTGGTTTAGTGTCTTAGTTTATTCTAAAATAAAAAATGGGTAATAAGAAAGGAAGAATCCCAAGAATATCATTGATTTTGATGCAAAAACGAAAATCACGCCTTGCAAATGATGTAAAAGCACAACAAGCCCAGCAAATGTGTGATGCTGCAGAGTAAGTACCTACCTATTATTTAAAACTCATGTTAGTAGCATTTAGAACTGTATAAAAGCTGTAGTATACAAAATTTGAACAACCTTACTGTACAGAGGATGTATAGCTAGCTATACAGACCTTGATTCCAAAAGGGGCCCCAAACTGTACAGCCTTAAGTGTAATAACAGCTGGTGAACATCTGTATTATCGCTGTACTACCCAAAGTGAAGTCTGACTAAGGACATATTTACAATCCATTAGACCGCTACAGTTCTACAAATCAGCGTTTTTCATTCTTATACAGACTCATGCTGACTACTCTAATACAGGTATTACCAACCAAACATCCTGTATTGTGACGTCACATCAAAATAAAAAAGGCACAGCCCTAAAGGTTTAGTAACCTCTGTGTACTTACATTTATAATCACTGCTGCTTGCTTATGCGCGCTTGAACGCGCATGACTTCACTAATATAAATATTTAACTTACAATTTCATGACAAATTAAAGTTTATAATTATGTCTTAGTAACAACACATACGAGATCTAGGTCGAATACACCTTGGATCTTTTCATTTTTACTACACTACACTGTACTGTACTACACTTACTCTGTTACACGTTGCATAGTATTTCATTTAACTATCTTTCGCCTACGATTTCCAAGTTCAAATTACAGAACGTTGTATGTTACCAGGATAAAAATGGATAGCAAAGCAGCTTTATAGAGAAATACGTCAATCCAAACAAGCACAATTTATAGTATTAGTAATGAAAAAGACTTACTTTGTGGTGGTATAATATTTATTGAATAATGATGTCCCTTCTTCTACTACACAGTTAAAGCTGATGAGTTATTCTAATTTCTTACGTCATAATTGAATGATAGGAATAATGAAAGTAATATTATATCAATATTTTAGTAAAATTTTTTGATTGAGAAAGATTACAATTTATGGGCGTCGGTGCCATTTTTCGGGGTAGTTCTCGTATATTTGGTAGGCCCCTTTAAGACGACCATATTCTATGTAAATATATATTACCAATTACATTTACGAATATTAAAATATACATAGACAAGACAACCAAACATCTCTGCCTTATAATTCACATAAAGAGATCTAAGAAGAAAATTTCAAAGATTATAATATCTAGAATAAGCTAAATGCTCCTTGAACATCGTTCAATATATATATTTTTTTTAACTTCAAACAACAGTTAAGGAATACGTAATAATGCTAAGAAGGATATAAATAAATCTTAAGAATCAAACAAAAGATATCAGTTTTAAGTCTTACTCAAGGAGCCTCATATATCTTCTATTCTAGCGAGTTTATTTTTGCAAATTATGAGGTTCTTAAACTTCTTCCGCTAGAGTAAAAAGCAGAGTTTCTACAAACTACCGTATTCTATTAGTGCTTTCACATCGCAGTTACTTTTTGTAGAACGTTTCCTAGGAAACCTACACTAGTGTAGTGGTCAACATGTGATAACACGAAAGTGTTTTTTTACGATATAATATTTTCCAATATTTGACGCTGCAAAAGAAAGATACATAAAGAAAGATGAAAAGGTAAAAAAAGAAGAAAAATGTTTTAAGAGTGCTTTGTACGAAATGCCAGTGCCGTCCTGTCCTGACTTAGTGACATTCATAAGAGCAAATTTTTTGAAGCCTAAACTAAAATAATCTTAAAAGTACTACAAAGCTATCTAATGTTATTATGTAACAAAACGGCGCCACAAAAAGCAACTGCGGTACGGACGCACTATACAACATTGTTATTTAACACCTATACAATAAAGTTGAAATTAAGTAAATAATAAGTTTGTTCCCTGGAAGCGTCTAGTTGAAGTCGCGGTTGGGGAAGAGCGCCGGCGCCGCCAGGGTCCACACGTAGAGCCCTACGCACAGCCAGGACGACGTGATCTTGATCCACATGGACGCAGCGTTCTCCTTCGACAATTCGGAGCTCGGGCTGTAATTATACAGAGATTGTTGTAATACATTTTACGTTTTTGTAAATTATACTGGGTATTTTATCACAAAGTTGCCTAATAGTGAGCAGGATGTAACCTAGGGTTTTACATGTATGAAATGCCTTTTCAACCATGCCTTGAAGATACCCCGATTGTGTGATTAGGGAACGCATGAGCAGGTAGTTTATTGTAACACATTTGTTTCCCATTTAAATAACATAGGTTTTTAAAAAATCCAACACTCAGAATTATCAATAAATCTGAACAGGAAATAGAGTTTGCGTCGTTTAGTCTAGGGATAAGAATAACAGTCGTCGTTAGAGAACGTCTTAGGCCGGCCGCACTTTGCCTGCGTTTTCGTATACATTTGAGCCGACGACGTACTCATTGATAACAATTTGTAACTAGTGGGTTTTGAGTAGCATTGTAAAATAAGGGACTTAATACCATTAAAAGTAAAAAAACTCACTTGAACCAGTTGGTGAGCGTCATCATGATGTAGAGAGTGGCGAGCGCGAACACGACGTGGAAGAAGGTCCAGGAGTAAGCCACCGCGTCGTCCTCGTTGTCGAACACCTTCGCGTCGGTATCGCGGCCCGCCTCGCCGCCGTCGCCGCCCTCTATGGAACCATAGCCTGTGCTCAGTGAGCAGCCCACGGCGAGCCGTTAGTGTGGGGACTGACCGGCAATAGCGCAGCGTATGAATCCGTACAGCGAGCCGACTGTGATAAACCTAATACTGCCAAACGCGAGATTCTTTTGAAACGGCGGGCGCCATCTAGTGTATGACTTGTGAAACTAAAACCAACTTGGCACTAGGTGGCGTTTGCACTGGTACTCAACATTCAAAAGTGAGAGTTTTCGTAACTTTATTATATCAAGTATTTTTAAAACAATATATGAGCAAGCAAATCACTCCCTTTCACCTGATAGTTAAGCAGAAGCGGAGTCCAGATGCAAAGTTGAAGTTAATTTTATTTTTTTGAGATCGAAGCAGCACTGGCGCCGCCTATTCACAAACTTGTGGAACCAACTTATCATTAGGTGGCACTTGTACTCGCATTTAACTTGTTAAGAGCTGCTTATATGCTTTACAAAGTAACTAAGTTTAGCGCACATTTTGTATATAGTTTGTACATATTGTAGTTTACTTTTACTCGGTAGAACAGCAAACTAAAAACAAACCCGCATTCAGGACTCTTGAGTATGTGCGCCCCGCGTCTCGTCTCCTGAACCAGGCACGATAATTCTACAGTGATCGTCGGCTGACTGTATGGATTCATAGACTGTGGGCCACAGACCAAACGAGATGACCACGTTACCGGTAATGTTTTTTGCCAGTTAGTAAGTAATATTAGTTGATGTTGCAATCTACAACAGCTAATATAAGGAAAACAATTGAGTTGAGTAAACTCACAAGCGTTATTATACAGGAGTCGAATAATTGTATCCGGGTATCTAATGTCGACGGTCAGAAACTCAATTGGCGTAAGGGACATAGGGCTAAAAAAGTCGAGTAGTATTATTGCACCATACTACTCGACATTTTCTCCTCTATCATTCTGTATATTTAATTTTTAGCAATCTCTTTAAAAAGGTCCCTTACACCACGCAATATTTTGATGATAATCTTCAACGTTGTGTCATAAAGTACACTTAATTCAAATACATTTTTTTTAGCCCTATGTCCCTTACGCCAATTGAGTTTCTGACCGTCGATGTGATTAATTAGTTATATTTTTTTCTTCACCAATAATTTACTAAGTAATATTTAGAATCGAGTTACGTCGGTTGGTCCGTGACGGGTATTATGTTGCGTTCAAATCTTTTACGATGGCTCTAAAAAGCTGAGATTGAGCAATTTTGTACTAAAAAAAATTGTTAGCTATTCCTCTTTTTTGGTAAATAGTAATGTTAATTCATTAATGAAAATCGTATGTAATGTAATTTTAAATGAAATAATTAATATTTGGTATTTACATGGCAATACCTACACCAAAATTGTTTGAATTATGATTACTTAAAGAATAATTTGAATTGTTTCAAGTGACCTTTTAAGATCTGTCGATCTCAGTAAGTTTCTTTATTATATAGTTTGTATGAAATGTTGGAAAAACTAACTTTTATATTCAAGATCTGAACGCAACAAATTATAATTGAACAAAAACAGTTACAAAAACTATATGGGTGCATAATGCGAGTTTTAATCATCATTCGATCGCTTTATTGAATTTGTTAATTTGTATGGCATTGAATCAGCAAGCGCCTCCTGTTTGCCCCCAAATTTGCTATACAAGTTCTCGTTTTTGTTATGAATAGAACTCGCAGTAAGCACTCCGATCCGAACACTGTATAACATACGTCGAATATTGATTCGACGTAAGTTACTTAAGTTTGTATTGACAAAACCATATCATTTAATAAGAAAATAATTACTATGATAGACAAATACTAATTTTAATGTTGCATTAATGACGAAGTTTAATTGTGTCATACCTTCGATGTGCAATCGACTTATGAAAACCAGGATCATACTTATCTAAGTAAGTTAAGTTAAGTTAAGTTAAGTTTGCTTAAAAAACCTTTTCAGTAACATTATGATAAGGTTGTAAGTAATCTTACAACAAAAAAGTTTTTTTAAGCAACCTTAACTATAAAACTCATTTGACAACTTACGCGTTAGTTTTGACAAAGCCCAAAAGGTGTTAGGTATTTCATAGATCGACTGCCACAGCTATTGTTATAAAACTATAATCTACAGCCAGATTAATAATTTACAACGACCAAAACGACAGACGTTTTATATTGTTTTAAATTATCCTTTTATGCATATAAAAGTATAATTAGGTTCTATATAGGTACCTATTCTTTGAAAATGTAATATGATAAACAAAAATAAATATTTTTTGTTTTTATTTTGATATAATAAGAAGGTTAAAAATATATAAAAGTATTAATTTTAAATGAATTAAACTGATTTAAACTGTCAACGTCGTTTCAATTTTAATCTGCCTAAGTACACTCATCACGAATTACCCAGTTTCCGTATTTGTGTTAAATAACATAATAGGTTAGTAACTACACAAATGAAAACAAATTGTACAGACGCCAGCACATCCTATAACCTATCCACCTATTCAAAACTGTCAAATTTCTTCAATACATTTTCAACCATATTACATAGTGATAAAGATCAAAATCTAATGAGGTAATTTGACAGTTTGTGGTATCTTGATGTGCACGCGTGTGTACAATCCTATGACACTAATGTGTTGATGATCTGCTAGGGCTATTTCAAAAATATACACTCGAGGTCAAAGAAATCGAACCACCACCGCCACCGTAGAGTCTTCGTACAAACGAGATAACTTTGAAGCCTTAGCTATGCCCCAGGAATACATCAACCGTGATATGACAGTAGCTATCTTGAGTGATCAAAGGAGATTTATAGCTTTATAGTTAAGAACGTGTTGTTATTTAATAAATAACAAAAAAAGACAAGGTATGGAAATTCTAAAACTAAGACCACAACACGGTTTGGCGTCTAAACAGCTGACTGAGGGAATTGGGTGCCTGAAAAGGTAGATCTCTTTCGCTTACTCTCCGCATAACTATCATCACAATCGCGCCTCGATCTATTCTTGGCGGATAACCAAGGCGTCAAAGTTATCTCGTGTATAAAAATGGTATAATAGTTCGATTTATTTGGCCCCAAGTGTATTATAATGTGAAATATGTATTGAATAGATCTACTTTCTGACTCCTTGCTTTCAGTCAACTTAGCTTTCTTTGCTGCCAAAGTATTAAGACGATTTATTCTTCAACACTCAAATGCTGTTGAAAATATTAATATTTTAAAATCGGTCCTTGAAAATGCGATAAAAATAAACGAAATCTAAATTACATAAATAACCACTACCGTCCAGTGAACCAGGGTGACTAATGCGAGTATTATTCGCCACTCGATCACGTTAATGCAAACGACAATTTGTATGGCATTTAAAACAGCGCCTCCTATTGTCAAACGAGGCAAGTTAAATGTTGCCAGTAAAATTTTCGTTTTCGTAATGGTGAATTACTCTGGCATTAGGCACTGGTTAGTATGTATTACTCATTTGCGTAGAAATGAGTCGATGTTGGACGGGGCGAGACAGTGCCATAATAACCTACCACGCCCAGTGCACCTCAATAGTAGGTAAATCTTATTCAACTCTTAAAATTATATCAGCCTCTATATGTCCTCATCAAAATTTGTTTTACAATTGAGTTAGTGGTTTTAGTGATAGAAAAGGGAACTTATCAGAGGTGGTTGATTATTTCAACAAAACAATTCAGTGTATGGTAGAACTGTAGTCAAAGTGGGTATGTATGGTAGAAGGCGGATAAAGGACTGCAATCCATGCAAGAGCACCCCAGAGCACAAGGCGATAGGCATGCTTCTTGTCACGATAATTTTTGCATTCATGTGTTGTTAGAGGAAGATAATAGAACCGTGGAAGAGGGAAGATGGTTTTACAATCCTCTTCCGACCCTTGCATACTAATACATAAATTCGTGAGTAACTTTTCTTTTTCGAGTTTTGATTACACAACATTTCCAGGATAAGTTAGAACCGAGGTTAAAAATAATTCAGTCCAAAACTTTTTGGAGAAAACCTTAAAAGAAAAGTTTTTATAATCCTTATGTGCAAGCAGTTGGTCTTCATCTTATCTGATGTTATGTGATGATAAGGCAAGGTGGAAGCGCACTTCACTTGAATTCCTCAACTATTACCAGGTACCAGAAAACAAGGAACTTGTATAATAAGAAAATGGAACAATACTCTTCTTCTGGAACTCGAGAAAAGAGGATTTGTTAACATGATAACTATCTGTAGCTAATGGGATGGTATGGCGTGACGCAAGCATACTGTGTTATAGCGTTACCTTCGTTAGCAATGAGCCCTCCTTGACCTTAACCGCATCGCCGCCGCGCGATACGCCGTAAGGAATGCACAATACGTGTTAGTGTTAAGAATTAAATAAAAATAAACAAAGAAAATAGGTAACGAGACAGTATTCAAACTCTTTTTAAATGTTTCTGTTAAAAATTGTAAATATAGGTTCGCTTTTAAATAAACAAAAACTATAACGTTTTAACCTCTTTGGGGCAAAGAAATAAAAATAATACAAAAGTAATAAAACCTATTTCCTTAAATTAACAAATATTCAAAGCGAACCGCCATGTTATTGACAAGAAGCATAGACAGTCATGGCTAAAGGCCACGACGAACGAAAAAAAAGAAAATAAAGAAGCGTCATATTCACCTCCGCTTCCTTCTTTGGCCAGGATGTGTTCCGACATGGTGATCTTGGAAGAGGAGGAGGCGGTGCGGATGCTGGAGTAGAGCATGCTGCACACCCAGATGGCCAGCCCGATCAACGACTGTTTATCGAAGGAACTCTGCGGAAATATATATATGTTACAGGCACTGCTTCACATGGGATGAGAAGGAGACATTTGAACTGACGAGGAGGTCGATGGCGTAGTGGTTAACGCACCTGGTGACCAACAATTTATTATCTCGAGCTCCTTCGTGCTTCGGAAGGGTACGTGAAGCCGTTAGTCCCGGCTGCATTAGCAGTCGTTAAAACCGCCAATCCGTACTGGGCCCGCGTGGTGGTTTATGGCCCGTTCTCCTTATAGGCTCGTGCCCCAGCAGTGGAAAAATAAAAATGAGCTGGTGATGATGTGACGACTGCTTCAGATAAACACGACTTATTTACAAATGGTCGAAAAAAAAGTCATACCCCTAATAATGACTAATAATACTAATGATTAAAATATAAGCTTAGTTTAGCTCTAATTAAGGAACTAAGCACTGAATATCTATCCCAATCTTATGCTGTTTACAAGTAAGGCCCATAGTTTTTGAGGGTTTATGCGGTTTTTATTAATAAAAAAGGTAAATTTTCTTTAAAAGTGTATAATAACTGTGTTTATGGAATATGTAAAAACAAAAATGGCCGAGTAAAAAAAGAGAAGCCGCTAGGGATGCGACACAATCCGATGCGTGCGATTCGATTGTAGCGTTGTGGTAAATGCAATATTGATTGCAACAGGTAGAGATCTCAAAAAGTACCTAAAAATATATCAGTATTACAAAAATATATATTTATTGTAAATGGTATGTCCGTAATAATTATAGTAAAATATAAATAACTAATAAAATATCCATTATACACGAAATATATAACTTAAGGCCGTCTGTGTCTAATTCAGAGACGGTTTTAATGGATGAATGATTTAATGAATGAATGAGAGATATAAAAAATCGAAAGAGCATGTAAACTTGATTTTGGAATTTACTAAATTCTACAATAGTAAAACGAAAAGGAATATATATGATTGTGTTAACTAGTTACATATAGATACCACCCCATGTACATACCCAGTATGTCGGTTTTGTCTCCTGGTAATGCGTATATAAAAAAGTAAGTACGATATATAAGACATAAGCATACAATTAATAATATAGTACATATTTATATCATCTTCATACAAACAAAGTAGTACGCAAAACGATCTATCTTATTGCTTAGAGTGCCTAGTGTGAGTTTTGTTTACTATCCGTATTCATTCGATTACGTTTACGAAAACGAAAATTAGTATGGCATTGAAGCAGCGCCTTTTGGTGGCATAATGGGAGATAAAATTTGCTATACAAATTTTCGTTTTCGTTAATGTGATCGAATGGCGAATGAAACTCGCACTAGGCACCCTGTAGTAGTATAGATAAAAAACGCAATATGTATATTGTTGTCGTTTATGCTGCATCGGTGAAGAATGGGCTGATGTATACATGGTACACATGCCTGCGCATCAATCTATCCAAAACTAATTTAACTAATCTGTCAAATTTCCTCAATAGACTTTGAATTTTATGTATATGGCATATGGTTGAACATTTATTGAATAATATTTTTTCCATCCCTCCCATTTCCCTTCCCTTTCTCCATCTCTTCCTGTGGGTGTCGTAAAAGCCGACTAAGGGACCATTCCAGAGGATGAGCAGCAGCATCTCTCTGAGGTTACCCTCAACCTACTGCGATCGCCAACCCGCCTGCCAAGCGTGGCGATTACGGCAAATTCCCCTCATATCCTTGGGGGAGGCCTTTGTCCAGCAGTAGACTTCTTTTGGCTGAGATGATGATGATGATTTTTTATTACTTTGAATTTTGCATTCACTATATTTAATTTCTTTAAAAAAAGGTAACGCAAATACCGGACGCGCGCGAAAATACCAGGCCAATGGCTTGTCCTGATTGTTTTGCGCTACCTTTTTTTAAAAAAATAAAAATAAAATTTGTATAAAATTTGTTTAAAGTTGTTTATTTGTATAATTAAAATTGCTATAGTTACAAGATAAAATGTTATTAGAAAAAATCAACCAGCCTCAGGAAGTTCTTCCACTGAGCTACAACCGGGGCCTCGGTAGCTCAGCGGTCGGAGTATTGAACCGGTTATCTAAAGGTTGTTGGTTTGATTCCCACTCAAGCTTCCTGAGGCTGGTTGATTTTTTTTAGTAAAATTTATTGAAGAAATTTGACAGTTTTGGATAGCTTGATGCGCAGGTGTCTATTGCAATGATGACTAGTGGCCCGGTTGCAATGATGACGTCAGATGGTTGCTGCCAACAAGAACGTTGCGTTTGGCGGGCTAGTCGGATCGCGGTTCAGCTGGTTATTGAAAAATAAGAATGACACTATCTGCCGGTTGCCATGGCGACCATACCTGATTGCTGCCGATGAGCGCGTTAGAGAGAGCAGACCAGGTGAGGTAGAGCACGTAGAGCGACCCTACATTAATGTTAAGTGGCTAGTGGCCCGGTTGCCATGGCAACGTTACCTCGTTGCCGTCAGCAAACGCGTTAGAGCACGGTCTAGAATTCTAGATGAAGTGAAGCCACACGATGGTTAAGCTATTAGTATTGCGTGGCACTATAGGCCTGGTTGCCATGACGACGTCACTTGTATTGTCGCCGGCGAGGATGTTACTCTCAGCGCGCTCCCAGCGTTGCTCCCCGAAGAGATAGAGCGATACGACAGCTACTGTTAACATCCAATGACATTATAGGTTGGTTGCCATGGCGACCTTACCTGGTTGCTGCCGGCGAGCGAGTTGCACTCAGCGGGCGCGTTGGAAAGAGCAGACCAGGTGAGGTAGAGCACGTAGAGCGACACGACGGACGACTGCAGCAAGCCCGAGCGTGGCTGATGCTCCTGGACCGCGGGTAAGATCGATACCGCACTCGCGATCACCACCAATATAAGGTTGATGGAGATGAAGAACTTGGATAGGTCGCAGCCGTTGGACTGTGAAAGATATTGCACGTTTAATTTTGGAGTATGTGAGAACATGTCTGTTAGTTTTACAGAAGGCGCCAGAGGGAGTCATGTCTGTTATGAGAACAGTCATTAAAGGACATTGGGTAAATAGGTTTTGTGTTGTTTGTGCTGAATCGGTAGATAAAGGGACTTTTTAGTTCCATTTTTTTTTACTTTTATTGTTACCTACTTGTATTCGATCAATTTAAATATTCATGTAACATGCACAGTATGTAAGATCAAGGAAGAACGAGGTGTCCAGTAACAAGTATTTATTAATATTTAAAAGGAGGATCTCTATGTGCTGTTCATTACCTCTGTAAATTGTTACTGACTAAACATTTTTAATTTTGATTATAAATGAAATATTTAACGTAAACTCCTTAGTATAATCAGCCCGTGGCTTTTCCTCGGCTGTCATGTCAGAAATCGGGTACTTATAAAGATATGCCTATGATAAAAAGAGTTTGCATTAAGACCCGTTACACATTCGTCGAGAATAGTCTATGTTTATACTAATGAAAAACCAAACATTTAAAAAAAACTATTTTAAATAAATTAGGTTATTAAAAATAACTAATTTATAAAAATACACAAATATACTTTACAGTGTATTTTTTGTCATTTTTAATATCAGGATCATTGATGAGCTTCAAAGGTTTTTTGGGCAGGAGAATTTGCCAAGATAATTTGAACCCAGTACCTTAGTATAGAAGACGTAGAGCAGCACGACGCTGGTGAGCGTGAGCGCGAAGCACAACAGCATCGCGATCAGCAGCGCCGCATACCAGCCGCGCGACTGCGTCTCTTCGTATTTTGCTATATGGACATTACAGATATACAACGTGTATTTCCAAGACACCGTACTCGAAGAACAAGGGTACGAAGAACCGGTTCACACGCGCTCTATACTAGGTACAGACATGTACCTGGGCGCTTCTCTCCTCCTCCACGGCCCGGTCTACCCGAGCCGAGGTCCGAGCCTTTAGAGGCGCCCTCAGGTGGTTCCGCCCCCCGATCCGATCAGAACCCTTCGGAGAATCTAGTAGGGCACAGGGACGTGCACTAGTGCGCGATGCCGTTCCCTCTAGAAAACCTCCGAAGGTGATTCGTTTCACACGGCTTGAGGCACCCTTTATGTTCCTCACCGCCCCCAAAAAAGCCCGGTGAAGCTAAAAATGCCATCTGAGGCAATCAGCAAACTCTCTCAAAAAAAAAAAAACAACGTGTAACAGAAAGGTGTGGTCAAAATGAAAAGACCCAAAGTGTATCCGATCTAGATCTTGTATGCAGAGTTACTAAGTCATAATTATTAACTTTAATGTGTTATGCAATTTTTCATTTAATATTTCTATCATGACGTCATAAATAAAATAAGAAATAAAAATAAAATAAATATCAAAATAAAATGCCCTAATGATTTAGTAACCTCTGTGTACTAATTTATTTATGATCACTGCTACTTGCTTATTCGCGCCTGACGCGCATCACTTCACAAATATAAATATTTCATTAACCATTGCATGACAAAGTAAAGTAACACAACACATCAAAGTAACACAAGTTCTATATCGGATACACTTTGGATTTTTTTATTTGGACCACACCTTTCTGTTTCACGCTGTATATCTATACTAATATAATAAAGCTGAACTTGTTTCTTTTATTGTACGCTCTAATCTTTATAACTACCAATCGGATTTGAAAAAATATTTTTGCATTTGATAGCCCAATGTTTGTGGAAGGCTATAGGCTATTTAACATCACGCTATGACCCTTAAGATCAGAAAAAAAAAGTCAGATAAAACGCTGACCGAATACGAAGTACTAGCGCATTCGGGCGACGCGATGCGACGCGGTGGGTCATGGAACAGCTAGTTTAATACTAATATTTAACTGGGCATCTTCGGAAGACCTCCGCCTTCGATTTTCGCATTACTAAAATGACATATGCTGAGAAGATGCCCTTTCTGGGTCACCACTAGTATATTGTATTATGAATGTTTTATTTATCCCATAAGTAATGATACTGAATAAATATTTTTCTATTTTTATTTCTATAAGTGTAATTAAGTGAATTCAGATTATTCGATTGATTTTCAATGAATTCTCTTATTTATTTATTGATTTCAGAGTTCATTGATATTTATATATTGAAGTTTATATAATTTCTTTTAAAGTTGTCGATATCAATATTTTCCTTAGACACTTTGGTTTTGAAATAGATTAAAGTTTTTTTTTAAATAAAATCTATATGTATCAAAATAATTAGCCGGCTTTACTCAAAGAATCTTGTACTATTACTATTATCGTGTACTATTACTATATTGTGTAATATTTTATCATCATCATTTCAGCCAAAAGACATCCACTGCTAGACAAAGGCCCAACCAAAGAAAAAAAAAACTTAATATATATATAAAATTTGTTATCTTAAAACTAAACAAGTTTCATATTGAAACCTTTATAAGATTTAGATTAGTGATACTCACAAACCCATTTCTCCGCCCAGGAGTGAGCAAAGTCAATGATCAGGATGAGCTGTATAACGATGAAGCAGAAGCCTCCTATCATGCCGAAGATCATCCACGTGTACGCGAACTGCCCCTCCGGAATGAAGAAAGCGCCGATTATGCCGCCGATCACCAGCAAGTATTTGATGCCCCAGAAACTGAATTGAAAAGAGAAAAGTTTGCTCAGAGTTTCTTATCTGCCCGTACAGTGTAGGTTGCACAGATAGTACATTCATGTATCTGACGCCTGCACATCAGACTATCCAAAACTTCAATAAATGTTCAACTATATGCCATAGACATAAAGTTCAAAGTTCATTGAGACAATTTGACAGCTTGTGGTAGTTCTTGGCGGGAAAGTGAAGAGTTATGTCTGCGGTTTTGTTTTATTTTCTAAAATTTGTGTTATGTCGAATATTAATGTGAAATAATGGTGGATTATTAACCGTTAAGTGTTCGTGAGTGTGCATAAGTGTTGGCAAATGAAACAAAACAGTGCAACGTCACTTTTCAAATTCTCTCAAGAAGTCCGCGTGAGGACTTAGTAAAGCCCCACATCTTTACTGAGATACTCAAGGGCTTGGGGGGCATATCATTTCTCACTTCTCATTTCTATTAACATTCTTCATCATCATACAGGAAACAAATATTGTTTATTTATGTATTACTTGTAAGAAAAATTACTTTGACATTGGCTAAATGTGCTAATCGCACAAAGCCATCAACTAAAGACAAAAAAAAGTTTGTGGTAGCCTGCTGTGCAGGCGTGTGTACTGTCACCTTCTATCAATTATGTACTAAATGTTCAAATAATTTTTAACGCAAATTTTGTTGCGAACAAATTACAAAAACACAAATGTTGAAAAAATTTCCACGAGCAGGATTTGAACCTGCACCCTTCCGACATTCCGGGTCAGGTGCTCTTCCAATTGAGCTATCGTGGTTCTAACCAGCCCGCCGAAATTATTCAACACTTTTTACTTTGAAAGCCACGATAGCTCAATTGAAAGAGCACCTGACCTGGAATGTCAGAAGGGTGCAGGTTCAAATCCTGCTCGTGGAAATTTTTTCAACACTTGTGTTTTTGTAATTATGTCATCATCTCAGCCGAAAAGACGTCCACTGCTGGACAATGGCCTCCCTTAAGGATAAATCATTTTAAGGGGAATTTGCCATAATCGCCACGCTTGGCAGGCGGGTTGGCGATCGCAGTAAGGTGAGAATAATCACAGAGAGACGCTGCTGCCCATCCTCTGGAATGGTCCCATAGTCGCCTTCTACGACACCCACGGGAAGAGATGGGGTGATGCAATTCTTAATCCCCGGCACCACACGGGGTCCGGCACCACACGGGGTAATTATGTACTAGCTAGATAAAGGATCCGGATCAAAAATGCATCTCGTAAGCGGCCCAGTTTGTTCATACCATGTATGAACCTATTACATACATTTAAATTTGGAATAACAAAATGTGAAAAAAACTTGGGTAGCATCAACAGCTTCAGCTTACTGTAAACCTTTAATCTTAAACAAAGATAAATTAAGATTGCAAAATATTTGTACTTAATAATATACTGTCATGCATCGCCACAAACGTCATTGGGGCTCCAAGTCGCGTTCCGTTTTTCAAGCGCTCATCGGGTCTAGTACATAATTGATCGAAGACTGTCACTGTACTGTCCTGCATTCTTAATACGTGCGGATAACAGCAACCACCAGGCACAAACATCTCTATTCTTTCACCAAAAAAAAAAATATACAAGTGACTTCCGTCCGCTATATTGCAGCGCCACCTACCGGGTCCAATTGTTGTGAATCGAAACCATCCAGAGACCCACTTAGCGGCCGCGTGAACACCCGTATCGCGTAATGGTTTTACCAGCTCGAAAACCATTTTTTTTACATAAGCTGTTACGAACACAACACAAAATAAATGAGCCAAATCAGTCGTTTTCGAGTGATACTTTAACATACATGTGGCAATTGATTTTTATTAATATAAATCGATTATTAGGACCAAGGTGGACCGAAGATCTAGTGAAGGTCGCGGGTAGCCGCTGGATGCGCAGTGGACGTCTTTTGGCTGAGATGATGATGATGATGATGATGATGATGATGATGATGATGATGATGTTAGGACCAAAAAATAATAATTACTAACGAAATTTTTACCATGTCTTTGTTGTTAGTAGAAACATCAAATATGGAAAAAAAGGAAACAACTTGCACTAATAACTAACCATGAAACCATAAACAACAAGTTTTTTGACTTTATCTTTTTTTAATCTTTGCTATTCAATTATTTTAGATTAATATTTACGTGTTAATTGCATTAAAGAATGGAGCAAACAAGTCTTGATGTCATAATTTTTAAGTAAGTTAGTATAGTGACAAATTTAGATATGTGGGGCTTCACTGTTTTTTAGAGTCTTACCCATTCTGTATCCCAGCTCGAGGATCCTTCGATGATCTCACCCCAATCATTATCAGCGCCATGAGCACGAAGAAGAGACATGTTGCAAAGCAGATTCTGTAAACAACTTAATATATAAGTATTCAGTAACCATCAGTGATTAGTGGTTAGACCCTTCCCCAATCCTAGTTACTCTTATCTCCATGCAAATGTAATTCATACACAAGACATGAGATATACCCATCCCCTCTGCAGCTCCAGATGATTCAGATGTCCCGGATTCGATTTCAAATCAGCGAGTACTGTACTAGAGTATTGTACTAGCATGATTTCAAAGCCCACCTGGCTAGCTACTAACTTAGATGCTCAGCTCAGGTTGTCAATAATCAACGAAATCACAAATGCTTCAATGCTAAGTCATCGGCATTTGTACACTGACATAGTTCAGAAGTTCATCTGTTTCTGTTGTTTCAAAACGAAGACATGTGACACCTGGTGAAACCCACAACACTGACACAAGTGAAACCTGGTATAAAGCTGATTCTGTCTCATATTGTTAATTAAGACAGTATCAGCAATTAAGTTGGAGGTCTTATCTGTCATTCAAATATGATTTATACACATAATATTTACTTTAAATGCCTATTTTAAGAATGGAAATTATAATAACAACAACATAAGTGTGGCTGTATAAAATATTAACTTTGTGGACTTACCTATAAACAGCTAAATAGCCAACAGCTTGATCACAATCTACTTTTAAGCTGCCCGGTACTAAAGGTGTGCCTGTCGAATTTGTACAAAATGGAACCTGGAATATCAACAAAACATGTTAAAATCCAACTGATGAAGCCAATAAAGGATAAAGAGGCAGTTGTACTTTAAGTGTTATACACTTTCAGCCGAAATTAATAACTTATCCTCAGCAAGAGATAGGCCTACTAGAGCTTTGTTGCTTAGTTATTTCTGTTAATTATCGGAAAATAACAGCGGTTAACAGCTAGGTAACTAAACTAAGATAGGCCTATCTCTTACCAGAGATAGGTTATTAATTTCGGCTGTTAAAGTGCAACTGCAGCAAAAAAAAAGAAGCTAAGAGTCATGTTACTCGATATGATTGATGATTAGCCCCCACTATCTCATCTAATTCATCTTATCTGTCGCCATAACATCAATGTTAGTAGCTTGTGGTGAGTTGTTATAGAAGATAGCCGGTCCTCAGGTATGAGGTTTTCAGGTGAAGTGTACTTTCACCTTCAGCCTTATCCTCACTTACCACAGGTGAGATGAAGGCTTTCTAGATTAAAAAGCGCATAAAATTAGTTTATCGAAATGAATTTTATTTATTTTATTCTTTAATTAATTCTAATGTTTAGCATAACATATTTTAATGTATTTTTATTTTTGTTTAACTGTTGCAACAGCGGAAACCAGATAAATGTGACTTGGCAATTCAGGTTAGTCTCTGGACCCACATAAACTCCATTTAATTGGCTGCGATTCCCCCAGGGTTTAGTGGGTACTGCAATCGCAATGGCTGGGCGAAAAAGAGGGGTACCCCGGGTACCTCTCTTTCGGCCAGCCAGCTATTAGCAGCAGTAGGAAAAGGGGACAGAAGAACTGCCACTGGAAGAGATCACTCTTAGTGATAAGACTATATTATAACTTTATGTAGTTTTTTGTCAAATGTTTTATTTTTGGTGTACAATAAAGTTTATTTATCTTATCTTATCTTATACTCACTTTCCGCAGCTCACTCTGCAGGCCCGGCGCAAGCGTGACGCAGGCAGTAATCATCACCAGCAGCAGCATCACCGTGTACATGAGCCGTGTGGACGTTGAGTTGGCGCAAGACGGGCACGCTGAGCAACATAATGAGCAGGCGGTGCTTCCGCAGCAGCAAGCCAGCTGGATAAAACATTATGTTTAGTACAAATTGGACACAGAAAAAAAAAAATTACTTACTTATCTACCAACACCTATCTAACACACTGTGGTTTGATGAAATGCATTATAGAAATATAAAAACAAGAAAAATACTCATTTTAATATAGACAGCAAATTACAATAATTTTGACACAGGTCGAGGTCACCTGCCAGAATATTTATTTCTGGCAGGTGACCTTATGTACCAGGGAATTCTCAAATATGTTAATGTATTTAATTTCACAACGGGGTAAATAATATGGGTGTTACAGATAAGAACATAAAGTAAAAAAAATACATAATTTATAAAGCAGGTAGGTATGGTTGCCTAAAATAGAACACCTTGGAAAAGGGCCAAAATAACTTTGAAATATGGGAGTTCACTGTTATTTGTCCAGCAGTGAACGTCTTTTTGCTGAGATGATGATGGGAGTTAACTTGTATTTTAACTACCTAATATATTTTACTTCATATTGCAATCATTTTGTTGGGCTTGTGTAACTAAAAATTTAAATGTTAACTTGCATTGAACCAATTAGAACCCTCAGCAATTAGTTTTAGAAGAACTAATAAACTTCATGTCATTGACATTGGTTTGAATTAAAGATATAGCTTTAGTGATCTTTTTGCAGTTACTATTAAGGTTCCTATAATAATTAGGATAAGCCTAATTATTATAGGAACCTTAAATAAGTAGATCAAAAAAAAAATATTTTTTTATTAACTAGTAAAACATATACCTACAATTTTACTTGAATTTAAGTGAAGATGTAGATAATGGTATAACAACAAAAACTTGTTCATGAAGTTGACATTGCTTTCAATAACAATAAAAATAATTTATCTTGATTTTTCACATGGTCATTTGAAATAACAAAAGTATAACATCCTTGAAAGCTATTGTTATAGAAATATGATTAGGTAGGTAGGTACCTGTAATTTGCTAGAATTATGCCTGCTTTGTAAGAACAATGACATACCTATAATCTTATACAATATAGATTATGAAACTCCACAAACTACCTGCTACAACAGCTAGAAAGTGTATCTTGAATGCATATGAACACTACTTAAGATTCAAACACACCTAATAACATTGTTTATCCATAGACAATAATAAAAGCATAATAAAAGGATTATTTAGTATCTAAACTAGCAATTAAAATCAAGATAGCATCAATGACAATCACAATAGCACCAAATAGCTTAAAACCTAGCAACTAATTGATTAAAAATAAGACAATTTCAATTGTGATGACATTACAATGAAGAAGGTATGTTTGAAATTAGTCATAATATGGGGATTTTCAAGCATCATATTATGATGACATTAGTTGATTTTAAAGAACGATGTAGGACTTCACAATTAAGATGGCTACTCATATTAAGATAATAATGAGCACTTGTGTTGATTTCAAATAATATTACAAAGTATTAGTGTTTAGTAATATAAATTATCTTTTTCATTACACTATTGAGGAATTCGGAGTTTTTAAAGATTGAATCACCTGCGCCATCGTATAATAATTTATCTTACCTGAGCTGCGGAACAAAGACCTAAAACAGCACCCATTGTTTGAAACGATTTAATTCAATTATACGAGATATCACAGACAGTTATTGCAATATTTGATTGAAAATATCATAACAAATTGTTTCCAATGTTGTACTACTGAAAATATCAAAATAATCAATAAACAAATTCGCTCATCACGTCATCACACTACTTTTAGATATTTTTGACAGTGACATTTCACTTCAATATTTGTTTACTTTATTACTCCCAAAACGAAAAAGCAAAGAGATCTATCCCAATCCGCTAATCTATTTATTTTCTTGATCTAATGCTAATAATGGTAATGATGATGATGGCTAACAAATATCGAATGATAGATTATGAACAAGGAATAATCTTCCCCATGAGCCTTTTTGCATTTTCGATGCATGTCCTATACTTAAAGTTTATTACATTGATAGGTTGTTTTATTATTTTTCGGAATGTTATTCCACTTTCCAAATCCTGAATATGAGATTGTACTAAATGCATAAATAAGTAAGATGCAATGATGCAATAGGGTATGCAATAGAATAAATACCATCCCATGGCCTTGGCAATATCAGTGCGCTTGTTCCTTAGAACAACAACTGCTTGTTCATATCTTTTCTACTGTTCAGTATAGGAACCTCCTCTTTTCTATAAGCATGTTGATAAAAATGATACATTCGAGAAGAAAAGTTTAAAATTCTTAGCTGTAATATTTTTTTTTGGTGACTCCTTTATTCATTTTATTTTATTTGAAAATGCCCCAGACCGCCCCTGAATGGTTAAGTTAATAATCATGACATAAATTCCATTTTCCATCAATCTATTTTCCAATGACTTTAATCTGAGTGTAAGCCGGTTCCAGTATTTGCGTGTCAGATAAGCTGGCGTCACTTTCTGTAAGCACTAATAAGGGTACGCTGTATAGATGCCAGCTCGAAATGTCATTCACAAGTCTTGTTTAACATCTCCGTTCCTATAAGAGCACTCCTTATGAAATTTTGTATAACGGAGGCACTAATTAGGCACAAAATATGTGTGTAAATTTCATAAGTAGTTTTCGAGAACGATCACGGGTACGCCAGCTTGATCGTGATGCCAGAGTACACAATAAAAAAGGTCTTTATTTCTTAAACTAAGGAGGCACTAATTATTTTATGTTTGCAGTAATTTTACGCATTAATGACGCACTAAAAGAGGGCACAACAACAAACATGAATTAGACCATGTGTACGCTAGCTTAACGGACACCAATTTGCTAATATCCAGCACTGCCACAATACAATAGTTCCAGCTCTACCACAAAATCCGTAATTACCTACTCCTAAACTTTTTGGCCGCCCAGTACGCCTTAAGCATACAATGCAGTGCCTAGTGTGAGTTTTGTGTACTATCCGTATTCATTCGATTAAGCAGCGCCTCCTGGCGACATACGAGAAAATTACAATTTTGCCATAAAAATTCTCGTTTTCGTTAACGTTAACGAATAGCGAATGAAACTCGCACTAGGCGCCCAGAGTAAAAACTTGCAACACGAATATTTTGTGTTTTATTATGAGCTCAAGCGTCGAATACCAGACACAATAGAATTTTAATTGTTATCGGCCACTTGCTGGTCGCTCGACGCTCAAGGGGTTATACTACTAGCTGATCCGGCGGACTTCGTACCGCTTTGACAGTTTCAATCATTGAGTTAAAATATATCAATGGTTTCCATGACAACAAAACAAACAAATCATTTTGTATTGGAAAATTAAATTTTCGTTTTTAGTATTTTATATATTTATGATGATGATGATGATGATATATATTTTAACATAGCTTATGTTACTGAGCGCTAATGTAGCGTTCTAATGGTGAAAGAATTTTTGAAATCGGTCCAGTAGTTTTTGAGTTTATTCGTTCCAAACATACATACATATGTACATACATACATACGTACATACATACTACATTATAATATTAGTATAGATAACATAGACCACGAGTACCTATATAAGGTATTGTCGACTAATAGCCGAAAAGGGCTGTTACTCAAAAGGCCCCATTTGGCTTTAATTAAGTAAGTAGGTTACGTACGGCATTTGAAAACCTATCCAAAACTGTCAAATTTCTTGAATACATTTTCAACCATATCACTTAGTGATAAAGTTCAAAGTCTATTGAGGAAATTTGGTAGGTTGATGCGCAGGAGTGTGTACTTGAAAAATGACAACAGCCTCAGATAGGATTCGAACCCACGACCTTTCGCAATCAGGGCGAGCGATCTGAGGGGCGAACGGAAACATTTGTTTTCATATCGAAGCTTTTAAGTGATTGAGTTAATACGGTATTAGCCAGCAGTGTTTCTGCTTTTTTAAAAGATGGTTTTGGTAGTGGGCATGGCCTATTAGGATATTATTATTATATAATGATTAATAATATATTATTAGTCCATGGTAGCAGGTAAGTTCTCCATACAAATAGGAGTGATGCAAAGATTAAAACAAAATTTAATAAAATCTATTGTTTATATTTGTAAATATATAATGGATAAATTAACACGTTTTGAAATAAATTAATATAGGTCTAGAGTTGTTACAACATTTTCATTATATCCATTTCTTATATTTCATAGATGTAGGTACTTAATATCTCTTACGGTCTAATCTATGCAAACATGATTCTCGTACTCCATTGAATTTATCATCCTTATCAATCTTAAAAGTTATCATTTTATAAATTTGTTTCTGAATTGATAGTTATTAAATGTAAATCACATTTGTCCAAGTAATCCTGATAACTTAGAAGAGGAATGGAAATAATGCCACTGTGATTCTATATAATCGATATATTTTTTTAAGACACAAAATCCATACTAAACTTATTGAGGTATAATATATCAGGCAAAAAGTGTACTAGTCGTAGCACATCGTATTAAAATAATAACATTTTTTTTATTCCTCGCAGTTAAACATTTATTGAGTAAATACACATCTTTCACAGTCAAATTTTTCGTTCGCTATGAAATGCATTACTTATACATTATAGAGAGCTCAGATGGCGATCACGCAGAGGCTGTTCAATATTGTGATGCTCATATATTTAAATTTCTTGTATAATACTAACAAATTATATTTCATATTATGTATTATTACACTTCTCCAACATTTTTATTTCAACACATTAACATAAACATTTCAATAGATAATATAATTGTAATATCTATAATTTATTAAAATCAATCATTTGGAACACATTCTGGACCTTTTAGCATTAGGTACAATATAAAATAACATCGCCTAATCTAACATGATATCAGTAAAATATTAACACACGCTCACATTCAACGTTAAGGATATAAATAATAATCTACACGAAAAATAAATAGAATTATTAATATCACAGTAGAGTACTGCCAGCTATCATACCTTCAACAGTTGTACGATGCGAAGTGACATATCTGAATAAGTTGATTGGTGTGCGTCATGTGAACTAATTTGTAAAACGACAATAATAACAAAGAAACTATAGAGCTGACAGTCCCGGTAACACCTGCTGTGATATTGACAACTAAACAAGTATCAGAGCGAAGAGCAACTTCTCGAAACAACATCCTTTGATCATAATGTTGTTTACTACCTTACAACTACTGGTAACTAACGACGACGCATCGAGATATCTCGGGTCTAAGGACAAACTATGACACTATACATTTTATTCAACAGATAAAAAACCCCGTTTCTATCGATACGAAGACACAGTACACAAGATAAAGTATTGCTGTCCGTATCTTGAAGCTACTGGTGGAAAGGTACAGGGAAATGCTGATATATACAATATTAATTAACAATAGAAATGTACGTGATTAATTAATCAACGCTTTGAAATAACTTACAATATCACCGTAATACGAACTTAATATTAATGTCCATTCAGTTTATGCAACGTGGTGGAGCACTGTACACTTAAAAACAAATTTCGTTGTAGAACGTTACAAATAGATTGATCGAGTACTGAGGAGTCAGCCATTGGTGCTCAACCACGCTGCTGTGTGAGAAGGAGATGTACGTATCTATAACAGGAGACATATTTTCAGAATTTGCGATTGCCCACATGTAGAAGGTTTAGTATGTTTCAGGATAATAAACTATTTCAATTTATTTACATAAAATTCATACAATATGAACCAAATTGCCATTAGGTACTAAAAGTTATTTATAATTTTATATTCTCATTTATTTATAGATATGATATATTTAGAAACAATAGTGCCATAAATCTATTGGGAGAAAATACATTCTAGTTTAGGTACTAATAATAACTTCGAAATTATTTTTTAACATACTAAACATACTGAAAGTTGAAATGGTTCTAAACTCACGTTTTAGGATTTTACAATTTTATGTATATTTAATAGACGTGCTAACTTACAGTGTGTGTCACTGTCACTATCGAGTGTTGTTCAGATTTTTTAGCATTTCAGATGTTACGAAATCTAGCCTTTATGGCAGTTCAATATATTTAGTCCGGAGAGATCTTAAATATTGTAAATTTACATATTTACAAGAGCGATTCTATTTTACAGAAACGATACCATTAGGTTATGTTAGCTAACGAGAGAGTTTATCATTTGTTTCTCGAAAAGTTAAGCAAGCTTTGTGTTCACGTCGGTGATGTTGTTATATTTAATAAAAACAATTTAGGTAAGAAAGTGAAATAATGAATAGCAAATTTAAAGTAAAATTGTACAACAACTAAATTGTATATGACCTACGCAATAATTATAATGATAATAGATCTAAGTACGAAAACAAGGCTCGTCTGCCTTAAATAGATTATGCGGCCGTCTCACCAGCTTTACTAATACATTATGAACTGTGCCTTAAAAGTAACATACAACACTATTCAGTATAAAAATCACTCGATACGTTATTCAGTTATGATATCGAATGAAACAAATTTAATAACGAATAAGACTTAGAGCTCGACTAGCGGCCGTGTCAGAGGGCTCCAGCACTTCTTTGTCCATATGGAGACATCTGAGTGTCGCTTATATTATGAGTCGTCATACCATGTCTTCATTCATGTCAGCCATACACGTGTTTCTATCTCGTTTTTAATCCTAAAACTAATTTTATTACCGACATGAACTCAATCTCAAAGGCGGCGGCAACGGGCGTTTGATCATAAATGAATTTGTCTCAATTATGCTCATTTGTACTGATATGTTAACATTTACTTTTGTTTAATATTATGACTTTGGTGTTGAGTGCAGTATAAAATTGAGCAAATTTTGGCTAAATAAATTAATACGTACATTATCTACAAGTGGCTAAATAAAAATAAAGTGTCTTTATTCATCAAAATAATAAATTTCATCTACGACCTAATAAAAAATACCATAAAATAAAGAAAAAAAACATTTCTATGATTTATGAAAACGTAACTCTAATAGCTTCGAATATAAATTGAGATCGAAAGATATTACATTCATGAATCCGATGCGGGGCTGTGCCGCGGTTCGGGATATCCATTTACTATTTAATCAACCACAACATATATTATATTAACACCATCAAAAAATCAACGGAGGAAGAACGAGCGGTTATCGTCATAAGCAGTAACTCATGAAACGATTTCAGATTTAGAAATGATATTCACTAGTAAAAATCTAGAAAAGTAGCATAGTGGATTGTAGGAGCTCACCAATCAGCCAGCTTTATGTAATGAAGGATCTACGCATATTTTAACGTAACCGATGTTATACATTAAAATGTAATGTTAAATATATTTATGTAATCGTAGCTACAACATCGTATTGAAAGATTATTATTCGTATGAAAAAAAAAATGTTTTCATCCATAGTATAATACTAAAGACGAATAACTGTAAATTAATTACAAACGTAACATATTTATTGTAGTGTCCAATATTATCTATTAAATACTATAATTATGACTTCAACTTAAAACAAATCTATGCCTAACATTAACCTAAGCCGCTGTAATATCTAGATCCTTACAATATGGCAGTTGTCAATTCGCTAGCTGAGCTGTTGAAAGTTTATTTAACTTATAGCTTTAGTTATATATCGTTTGGTTCTGGGAGTGCGGTATTTCGTTGCTGCAAACGGAAATATTGATTCAAATCTGCTAAAATGACAACTTTCATGATGTTTTATCACAACCATTATTGCAATGAAAATATATATTTGGTAATAATCGCAGGTACGTCACGTAAAATAATACAACAAATATATTTCAAATGTTTGTTTTGAATTTTTTTAAAGAATTCTAGTATTTATAAGCCGTTGGCACCCTGTAACTGAGATTTATTAAGGCTTTGCGTTTGGCAAGAAAATATATCGGTTCAGTTTTTATATTTATCTGTTACGAAATTATGATCCAAAAATATTTTTGTCTTCTAAGCATAAAATAGAGTCTGTCTCTAAATTGTAACTTTATTTTATATTATCATACCCTATTCTTATTAAATCAATTGTAAGTATTTATATGTTTACAATTATTAATTGCACTTACACGTAAATATTTTTAAATGCTTAAATATAGAACGCATAATATATCGAAAGAGCGTGATGCACTCATTTGGGACAAACTCTATTCTTTTGTCAGATCTGCGTTTGTATTCCTGAGATCTAGGTTTCAACGTATACAGAGTGTGTGATAAACATGTTAATAAAGCATCAAATTAATTAATTAAGACGGATCACTTCATAAAGTGGGATGATTATCACGATAAGCGATCACACGTTATGTTATAAGAACATTTCAAATTGTACATTGAATGAATGGGATCAGTTACGTATATTGCATTTGATTCTTAATTTTGTCAGTATTATTTATTCTATGTACTTCTATTTAACAGTGAGTGACTATGGTGTTCACCATAGTGTGATTAGTTAATTTCTATGTACGGCTTAGTTGTGCGTTCCAATTTTACATGTCAGCACCGAGAGCGATAGGCAAGTGAACGCGTCAGTACTCAAAACTACATACCTACAATTGTTGGTGGCATCAAGCACTAACACACCGAAAATACTGAAAATTGAAACAGTTAGATTATATCTATAAACAGTGGATTTATGAAAGAACATTAAAAAAAACAATTCGCTGAATTCTTGTCATTGTTATTCAAGGAAAAGACTTAAACGCGTTCGAACAAAACAAATGTAATTCTACACGACAATATTTGTTATTCGGAGTTGGCACATATTATTATATGTAACGTGACTGTCGTCTTGGAGAAATTCACGTTATTAAAAATATCAATCATATATCCACTTATCACGTATAACACTTTAATGTAACGAAACTTGGTAACTGTAAACGGATGTGGAGAAACACGTCGAGGTTCAACGTGAATGTCACAGCAACGCGTCAGATAAAAGCTAATTTTAAAATTAAAACACGTCACTATGTAACCGTACAAAATTCTTCGATTAAACGATCACATTAATTAAGTAACAATACTATTTTAAAATATAATTAATATTTATGTACACATCCCCAAACATTGCTTTCATTTTTTAATAATATAAAGTATTTAATTATAATATTCATCGTATAATAATATTTACAAATTTAATCTTCATTCTATAATACTTAAAAATAATATTGCAGCTCGCATCGCCTTCACTTTATTTGTTTGTGTAACGTTATTCCGTTCCGTTTCCTTCATTTATCACATTCCGTAAGATCGCGTTCTCAGTTGTTTCTAAGGAGGCTACATTTAGAAATGTATAATAAGCAAATAGGTGGTATTGGACTTGAAACTCTTTCAAACGTAAGTCCAAATTTTTTTTGTATATACTTAAAGTATATTTTTCTCTTCATAAAGAGAGCTCCTATGATCACGGCGAATCATTGCACAACTCGTGATGTTTCGTGTTCTCCCGTAGTTGGGGTCAATACAGTGATGTTTCCGTCAATTTCCAATTTCATTCCATGCGTAGTGGTCATCAAGTTACAATTGTTATGTCTGCGACAAGCATTAGGCACGATGATTGCATATACAAGTCGTTGCATAGCTAGATAACTATACGATAATCATGTATGTACCAACAGTGATGTGATGTTCATTTTTATTATCATAATAATAATGCTCTTTAATCGCAATCCGTTACATATGATAAGTAGATAGATAGTAATAACATTAACATATTATGTACAGACGTGACTTTTCGGTAACTAGCGATGTAGGTATCTGAAGGACAGGGAAAGTTTTAAAAAACACAACATTTTATTGTCACATTGTGTATCCTGAAACTAAAGTTGAAAAATGTGTTTTTTAGTTTACGCGTCTAAAAAGGACAGCCAGTATTTTTATCATGCGTAGCTGTACTGTATCATTTCATATGTTTCACCATTTCGGACTTGCGTATTCTCATCAATCATCAAAGTCGGTAATTACTGAAATATCTATCTTCAGAAGTAAGTAAAACAGCGTCTGACATTTGCTCTCGTTTGTACCTATATGTCACAGACGTCACAATGTAACTCAGCCCGTAGCAGTCGCCATGTGCTCTGGAGACACAGGCCGCGAGTCCAACGCTGCGCGTGCGACGCTGAGTATTGTCTCATTGTTTCAAGACCACCAATGTTCACTACAAAGATATGTTCATAAAAATTTAAAAGTCTAAAACATGATTTGTAGTCTTTTCGTCGAATCTGAGATAGCTTACAAGACTAATTCATAAAAAGTAGTTTTGTTTCATTATTATCTAGTAATTCAGTCAATATACATTTCATTTTAGTGATTAATATCACCGAAGTAATTTCGACTGGAATATTATACCGAGTCGAGTATAATATTGACCGAGCGAGTGAGCAACGCATGTTATACAATGCGTTGCGCACGCGGTCGGCGCGGGCAGTGTGAAAACATCGGCGCGCCATGTACGCAGCTAGGTACTTTCTAAAGCACATTCGAAAATGTGGACGGAACTCACTGACTTCATAATGTTTGTAACGATTTCACTACTGGAAGCGTTAACGAAGCCAAGGACAGTAGAAAAATATACCTAAATTACAAGCTATTATAGAAGTTTATCATTGATTTTCTAGGAAATCGATAAAGATTAATATCCGGTGGCTATGTAAGAGGAAATATTACATCGGCAGCTATATTTCTACATATATAAATATATTTATTAGTATAGAATATACATATATATAAGATATTTAACAAAATATGGTAGAATAGATTCCCCAGTGAGGACATAAAATGAGCTGATGATGATGACGCAAGAATATATCTAAATATGGTATGAAATTATAAGACAAATAGATGTAAATAATACATGAAAAATACATTAAACTACAAGTTAATAACCACTTGAACTTTTAGTAAATACGTATACATATCTATATTTAGCTTGAATGTGGTTAAAATAAGCGTCATGCAACATCATCAACAATCATGAATCCAGTCTGTAGGTAATCGTTGCCTGGTATGATAATGTTTCCACACTGCTCCGTGTCAGTCTAGCCTTATAATATATCTTACAGCTAATATTCACAGTCTGCAGCCGAGAGCGACACGCGTATCCGCATGCACGTCACAGTAAAGGCGAATCTACTGCGCTACAAAAATACGTGGGCAATGTCCATATCATGCAGTCAAAATACGAGCCACATTTTGAAGAGCAAAAATATGTATGTCTCCTTCGCAATTAATTATCCAATAATATAAGTATTATATTAATATTTCTCTTTATATTAAATAAAAACATTTAATAATATATCTTTAGAGATCACGACTTGCACAGTTGCACTCGCAAATTGTCTATAAAATAGTCTTAGTTTGTTTTGAGAAGGAGTGTGAGGCGCATGGCGGCGACCGCGCGGCGTATGCGCTAGTCGCCGAAGCGCGTGCACGCCTTTTTCCACTTGCACTGTGTGCACCACAGGTCGCGCTGGTCCATGCCGTACACCTTGCGGCACTTCTTGTTGTCGGAGCGCGGCCGCCGCCCGGGGCTGCCCGGCGAGCCGTTGGCGCCCGATAGCCTCATGTGCTTCTGTACACAGTGAGATAAACAATCAAATAAGTATTTAGTCTGTGCTGTCTCACAGCTGAACAAAGGCCTCTATCATTTTTAAAAATATTAAACAACATCAGATACATTGTTCCGATCCCAAGTAAGTAGCTAAAGCACTCGTATTATCGCTGATATCAAGTCATCGCTTAAATTAATGGGTACCTAATAGTACCTATTCGTTTAATCAGCACTCTTGCCAAAGGCTGGTTGGGGATCACAAACTCAGGCTATGCATCAAAGAATTCATAAAGAGTTTGTGACCTGACCTGGTAGGCTACTCTTGACGCAAACTCAATCAAAATCAATCAATCATCTCAGCCAAAATATCGATACATATTAATCGCATTGGAATTGTATTGAGATTGAGTTTGCGTCAAGAGTAGCCTACCTGGGAATTGAACCCAGAATCCAGATATTGCGCTGCGCGCTTTCCCAATCGAACAAAAATAAAATTAAGTCTTGCTAATAGGACTTAAAAGAGTATCAAAGTAGTATTTGTTTGCTAAATATGATTATTATGAAAGCAAATGTAAAAAAAATAATTACCGGTGAGTGTGAGTTGGACCAGGAATGCGATATGGGAATGGTGATAGGCCTCGCTGACCCATTCTGCATGGTAGAGAGCAGTCCTTGCCTGTAAAGCAGAAATAGTGCGTTAGACTCTACAAGATTGTAGGTGAGGATCTGGTAATGACCGGCATCAATGTTGAAATGTTCTGTAACTGGGAGCTTGTGGTGATGGGTTACCTGTAGGATCCGACGAGTTGTCGCTGGTACTCCGGGTCCTCGTGTGGAGGCCGGCACATGTCCCGGTGGGACAATGTAGGCGGTGGCGCGGGGTTAGCGATTTCGCGCTCTGTGTAGTAGAACTCCTCCTCATGGTCACTCTCCCCTTCTTTCTTTGGCCTGGAAGTAAACAGTTAAGTTTAAAACAGCTGTCTTATGTTATTGTCATTTAGTTATTAATCATAAAAGTCAACGCTAAAGCTAGCTTTAGTCTCGATGAAGAATTATATGGGTTGTAACTAAATTTTATTGCTCAATTTGTTATAATACGGTCTAAAAATAGATATGAATGCATTATTATTGATAGAACAGTGGTGCCCACCTCCTATCTAGCTGAGTCCTACCTTATTTCAGCAGTGGGGTGTAAAATGTAGTTAAACTATTACTACCATTATCTCTACTTTAAAATGTATATACAACCAGTGATTTCATTTGCGTTTCAATTTAAATAATGGACCCATTATATTCTTCGTGTTGTCCTATTAATACATAGTCTGAATTTTATAAGAATATGGTAACTACCAAGGTTAGAGTTGTAACATCAAATGTGATTGTGGTAAATGCTTACCTATTTATCAATTAAAAGACCTGTTACAACTTCTTTGTTTTAGTCCTATTAAAAGGACATTACCTGATTCTTCTAAAATAACTTATCTGTCTATTAAAAGCCAGTTGTCTAAAGTACAATATTCAGTACTCAGTCATATAACGAGATGTATATAGTCGTCATTAGTATAGGGCACGGTTACGTAAGCCACCGGCGACTGGCGGGTGACCTTGCCAGCGCGCGCGGGTGCGGGCACTATGCAACCTTGTCGCTTGCCAACCGTCGCTTCCGGGTCACCAAGGGCTGCCCTTTTTTTCCTCAAGTGCTTAGCAACAAGAGCAAAGGTCGATTTTACTAAAGGCCAACTCTGATAACAACTTCGATCTTTTTTTAAATCGCAACTAGCAAGAACTTTTTTCAAATTGTATCAAAAACCTTTTTTGATCAGCGCTAAAAGCTTTTTTCAATACGTTTGAGATAAGCGTAACTGTTACTATGTTACTACAGTGTTTATTTATCAGAATATATGGCTCGATTTTGCATGGCACTGCTACGCCGGCTGGCTGATTGCGCAATTGCACCCGACACGTGTTGTTCCTTCTGCGCACGTGACCTTTACACGTGCAAGTTAAATTATGTTGCATGTCTTCTCATCCGATCCGACGAGTCGACGTGACGTTGGTTGCGTAATCTGTGGCCGTAAACTTTCAGCTGCTGAGTGACGTTGTTAACATACCTTAAAGTACCTAACTATTTGATAGAAAAGTTTAATACAAACACAAATCCTTGATTTCGTTAACTGGATCGAATGGTAAATGAAACTCTGATGAATTAAAACAGTACAAGTGTTTTTTTGTTTCCTTTTGAGTACCTATTCCACATACCTTGTAAGGTATTCACTTTTATCTGACGACTATCTATCTACAGTTCAGGCTTTATAGTTAGTTCTATAAAATTGACAATGTCACTTTTAAATGACTTCCAAAAAAAGGAGGTTATAAGTTTGTAAGAAATCCAGTATTTGCAAGGTAACACACCCCAAATGTGACTGCCGTATGTGAGCTTCGATCGCGTTACACGTGTTGGTGGTGTAGCCGCAGCCTCGCCACACGCACTCATACATAACGCTGTTAATCTGAAACAAAAGGAAAGAGAAAAGGTTAACATCAACTTCCACTATTAACTTGATTTTCAGCCTTACCGGAATGCGCATGCGCAGTAAACAACGCCTCAAGTTAATTACACAAGTAACTATATTTTTTTGTTTTGAATTTACGAGTAGCGGTTTTGTATGCCGCATATAGTTTTGTTCTAAGATAACAGCAGAGTTTGTAAACTGGTTAGAACAAAAAACGAGAGACTGTTGTCAGGTGTTTTCCCGATAGACAAGGTCAACTCAAACGTCTTTCTATGTAACAATACGACTGCTGAGCATCGTCATATAACAAGTAACATACGCGGAAGTGGTTCTAGGTCGGTGCGGCCCTGCTTCGCGCCGCGCCCGCTCGCCGGCTCAGTGGATGCACCGCACTATTCTAATAAAAACAATGGCCGACAAAAAAGTGCCTACACAATCGATCCTGCGATAATTGACGAACTAATATAATCAACCGACAGTTCTATAAATACATGAAACGCAAACCAAACCAATTGTACCCTGAATTGATCCAAGCCGCTATTTTTGTTGGAGCAGTGGTAGCGACTAAAAATACAAAAGAGTCTACAAATGTTCCCAAACTTTTTGTACATGAGGAAATTTGATAGAATGCAATTGTGTTTGGAGTGTGCTCGTAACGCCAGCGCTCGGGGCCGAGCTTAGTGAGGCTTGCCAAAGATTCTGCATCGACCTTCTGGCCAATGCCACATTATTTTGGCCACCCGGGCTGAGCTGCCACTGACAACCGTCTTGTTGCTATGCCATTCTTCGCTTCGTTTAGATCTGTCGCATAAACTCGAGTTTGCTTTATGACCGTTTTTTATTAATGCAAATAGTGCTGCCTGAGGTACTCGATGGCGTAGCGCTAGCCGCTCGTATTCGATTTGCTATATTGTAAGTTAAGTAACTTTTGCAATGGTAAGGCATCTGATGGGCTTAAATTAAAATATTCCTCCGTATTTCGAAGGGCATGTTAAGCTGTTGTCCCTCATTATTGTCGTAATAAGAGAGCAGTCAGTCGTTTAAGCCCACCAATCGCATTTAGGTTATGGCCCATCTATATTTATGTAGGGATACCTGATCCCTACAGTGAAACGTTCTAAACCCGATAATAATAAAGTGATTACAACTGAATGACGCCTAGAAAAAGTTTCGATAGATCTTAGCTAAACTCTAGAGCTCTGCCAAGGGACTGTTACAGAAATTAGGTTGCGCAAATGAAATAGCTGGTTTGTTCTCTTCCTGGCAACGGAGGCTACATCAAGTGCATTTGGAAGTAGGTCAGGTCAGGCAGCCGGACGCGGGGTGGGAAGGAAGGGGGGGGGAGGGGAGAAGGCCACGATCTAGGTCGCATCACCACGGCCAAGGGTGGTCGGCGAAGGTTGCGTTCCTTTGTTTTATATGAGGACACAGCTGCACCAAGAACAGCCTTCCATTTAATTGAGGTCTTGATGAGCTATCAATAGAAATTAATTAGTAATCAAAAAGTAGCTATGATAAAGTTTGTAAGTCAGGAGGTTGCACCTACTTATGAATTCCTGGACAAAACGAAAAACGAGAAGATGCAGCAAGAACCGTCACCGTTTTAACTGGTAATCTATCAATAGAACTTAGGAATTTTCTGCGAAATACTTGGCAAATAAGGAGTTGCACCCACTTCTAGATTCCTGGAAACTTTATAAAAGTTCGCAGTATTATGCCAGTAAGTAGATGACGCATTCATAATAGGTCTTTGTAACAAATATGATCATGTGAATCATATTGCATGACGCATTTTCAGGATAGCACACAAAGGTTTATTAAATAATCTCCGGAATATTGTTACAGTGCCTACGTAGAGTCCGATACAGTTAAGTAGCTGATAAGACATTGATTTCTATATTGAATTTCCACATTGGCTTGTAAGGATTTGTTACATTGATGTTTGTCCTCCAAAAAGCCGGCAGAACATGGATCGATACCGCGTCAAGCCACCAAGGTTCGCGCCCGTGCCCAGTTTTAGATCAGCACATGTCTATTTCATTTTCTTAACTCACTCACTTTTGTAGAATGTAGCATTAGTAAAAAAACTTTAAGTGCCTTACAAATAAACAAGGAATAAGGTCCGAATACATATTCCGTGTTTTGTTCCCGTCAACTAAACGTCATTTCAAATTAGAGTAAAAGAGACCAAACACGGAATAACTATTCGGACCTATTCTTTGTATTGTAAGGCACTATATAATTACTGAAACCAACCTCTTTATTAATTATTATTATTCCAAAATTGCTACGAGTCAACGAGTAATATTAGTTGCTTATAAACCTTTTTGAAACATATAGGGTAAATGACTCTACATTGACCGTAGGTATACTCCTTTAATTTATAAAGTGCTGGTACTTGACGTTAATTTGAACGTATCTCGGTGTTGTTTGGTTTGCTGGCTATTTTGATATCGGGTACCTTCCCTGCAGGCGGGGCGGGGGGCGCGGGGCGGGCGGGCTGCGCGGCGTCGCTTCGGGAGGGGAGCCTCCCCGAGCTGCACCAGTGACCTACTTTCAGTCTTCAATTGACTTGTAGCTCGTAGATAAATGTACCAAATAGCGTTTTGGAGCGCTGTTACTAGGTGTCCCTACATTGTAATCGTTGTTCTTAACGTTGATTGCTTTGAATCAATCATGGAACAATGTCATTGTGACTTTTTATAAAGTTTTAGAATTTATATTCTACTTTTTCTTCTTCTTTGAAAAGCGAAATTGCAGTATGTCAGCCTTTACATAACAAAGGCTTAATTAAACAAAAATACATATTTATACGTCTGTTAGTTATTATACGATGACGACAAGGTAGCTGCCTCTCTTTTTATCGGAAGGTGCAGAAAAAGGACGACGCATATCGGGCGTTCTTATAGATACACATTTGTGTGCATTTGCAGTGGCTATGCGGCAATTATCGGACTTTTGTAATTGGAGAGCGAATAATCTGTTTGTCTTATCATAAGAAAATAACAAATGCTCTACATTAGAATTTTAAATAATTTAACACACCTTTTTAACAAAAAGGTATTATTTAATAATTTTCCATTGTTTGTACATTTGTTTCTTTGTGTTTTTGTGCAATAGAGAATATAATAATTTTAGTGTTTTAGTAGTAAAATCTTTAAAAAAAGGAAAAAGTCATTTTAGTATCTACTCTCAAAAAATAGTTTGCTAAGTTAGTAAGTACCTCTCTGTGAAGTAGTATTATAACCAAAAAAGTTTAGGAAATCGCTAAGTAAAATAAACTAATTTCATTATTTTTTTACTAAAAAACAAAAATACCTATTTGTTGATTCGCGATAATCTATCCATCCGTCCGTATCGAGTAGGTACAGATCGAGTTCGGTCGGATGCACGCTCCTATACGTTGTTTCTCCTGAATAGCTGCAGCGCGCGGCTGTGTGCTATACCGATGGGTTGCACGTGCCGCCGCCGGCCTGCTTGTGTGGGTCTGCGCAGAGCGTGGGCGGCGCGGTGCAGCGCTCTGACGCGATTCTACACTCCATTTTTAAGTCGAGCATTTCATGCGGTTTACAGCCACTGTAAAAATTGAAATGAAGCTTATGTAACAATGCGGGCTTTCAATATGGCTTTTAATTGCAACTAGGCTGTGGTTATACTGTAAAGGCTAACTGAATTACGTTAAATATACGGTCCTGAATTTTCATTGTTGTTTTAGTAAAAAAAAATGAATAAATGTTAGAGAAATTGTATTAAGACTATACTTTGAATTTTTTCTAAATAATTAAATAGTTATAATTTATAGTTATTTATTGTTCACGAACACGTAGTATACACGTGTCATAGGAAATAGTGGGGTTATAAAGAAAAGGGAAGGCGGGGGGCCTATTAGAGGCGAAGTATTAATAATTTCTATGCGGTAGTAATTCATGGTACATACGTGGTGACAAATAATATAATCTATAGGTATTAAATGCAGTTAGCAGCCAGTCACTGCTATGCGATAAACGATGACATAGCACTATTGTTTCAGTAATAACATTTGAAAAACGATTGGCATAAGTATTGCATAATAAACATTTTTAATGTGTCTCTACATTTTTTAAACGTAACATATTTTCATCAACATTAATTAGCAAATACATGTCATATGTTTTGCACTTTATTTCTAAGATAACTAAATAAAGCGTAAGTAAAGCGACAGCGGAAAGGCTTCGTGCAACAAACCCATGACATCAACAACAACGGGGCCAATAGCAAAATAATTACTTTGTTGTTCCTAACTCCCCGTAAACATTGATACTTTAACTAAAACTATATTCAATCGCGCGGCAGCAAGGCAGCTAATCGTGTGACCGTTTAAACTGTATATCGTATGAATAACGAACCGGCACAAAATGCCGGTTTGTTGTTGCGCCGTCTCTTTCTACTGCGAAACGCCGAGATGATATTGATTTGTTTTCATTGCGTCTCTTTCGCGCGCGCGCGCTAACGTATGTCTGTCGCGGCAACGTGACCTTCCTTATTTATACTTCAAGTACGCGGTCAGATAAGTTGTTTTCGTGTCATCTCGCTCTGGCGTTAGTAATGAACGAGGAAGACGCCATTTAAAGGCCGATGTGTTGCGTTGCCGCGCTGTGCCGGCCGGTACTTTTTGCTTGTGTGTTTGTGTGTGGTGATTATGAGAACGTGGTGAAACAGAGCAGACGGGCGACGGTGACGCAGCGTTTTCTTTGCTTGGAAAATAGTTGTGCTTCTGCCTACAAAAAGAAGACTGTTCTATAATGTAAATTGGAAAATAGTTAAAGAACTTTTATTTTTATTTTTAGTCAAAGGAATGGATAGATTGGAAGAATTAAAACACTTAAATACATTTGTATTTCATTAATTTATAAAAGGTTTTCTTTTGATAATATTGATTGTAATTATTTTGTACCGAAAGCATATTATTTCTATTTATTTTTAAAATAAACACTGCCTGACAGAAGATGAACAATGCAAAATAAAAACTTATTTTGGTCTTTGCAATAAAAGATATAAGATGCGTCTGTAGACGTACTGTATGTTAATTAGCAGGTATGCAAACTTGTTATTTTGCATACCTGCTAATTCAGTAAAATAAAACATAACTAAAATAAAACATAACGCAACTCAAATTATACGAAAACAAACGAAACAAAAGAAAACCAAAGCTTTTTTTTGTTTGTTGATGGCTTGTACGGCTTGTACATTTAAACCAAAGCTTTTTCAATTAAGAAATTAATGCCAATGTGACATATTCAAACGCAAGGACCGGTTCACGATCTATTCAATTATCTGACAGCATTTTATCATAAAACCTTTTTTAAACCGCCCGTCTACAACATTTATAACCACTATAAGGAATAGAGGAGTCAGTTCAACCGTTATAAAGGGAATTTACATTATTTACTAAGAAGCGCTCGGATTGTGGGCGAGAGTTCCTCCCAGCCCCAGATGAGCACACATCTGCGGCTGGTAACTTCGGACCAATTTACACTACCAACGTAAATGTAGTGTAAACAAAGACTGCGCTCTACATCATGGGACTGTTTCGATAGTCAGCTGCACACTTGGTGCCTTACAAATAAACAAAGAAAAAGTTTCTAATAGTTATTCCGTGTTTTGTTTCCGTCATGTAAACGTCATATAAAATTAGAGTAAAAGAGACAAAACACGGGATAACAGTGTTCAAAGCTTATTCTTTGTTAATTTGTAAGACCATTGGACTTTAGTATGTGTTAGTATAAAGACACAATTATCTTAAATTTACATTCTAAAGTAACTAGTACATTGTATAGCATAGTTCCCCTTTACATTAATGCCAAAATATTGTTGTAAATTTTTATTTGTTTTTGATGTAAATATTGTTAATAATTATTCGTCTTCCGTGTTAAGTTAAGACAAGTAATATGTTGAGAAATATTGTTACTAACACAAATGAGACATAAATCCTTGAAAGAATTGAAAATGTAAATTAGAACGTCACAACATAATGTCCATTAACATAGAGATGCTGTACGTAGTAGGATCACGTGGCAGCCACACTGGATATCTGTTTCAAAACAATCATTGTCTCACTCGCTGTTTACAAACAGTGCAGCAAACGATGAAGCTGTTTAAAAAGGAATCAAAAAATAAAATGGCGTGTTGTTACCAAAAATAATAACGCTATAAAACTTTATAGCTATTGTGTCAGTCGATTTGAAATGTGTCGCTTGTCACACAAAGGAATTGGGTGAGACGGCGATAGATTGAGCGAGATGGCGCAAAATGTGCCATGCAGTGTTAGCGGCACCCCATGAAGCTAAGGGACTAAAAGCATTGCAGGTTACTGAACCTAGTGGCTTTACCCTAACCGAGTGCGCATCGCGATTCCTGATCCCGCCAATAGGTTGGGAAGTTTCATAAAAAAAACAAAAAGTTTATGTTTCTCTTTATTCACCAAAAAGTATTTCATATAAAAAAAGAAACGACATAAAATTTAGCTGTTTTTTTGTAATGAAAGAGAACGGGGATAAAACAAAAGAAGTATGATTTACAGCACATTCCGCGTGACGTAGGCACTCGGCGATTAAAGAAACAAAACAGTTCTGTTGATGCGCCTACACAAAGAATAATCTACAGGTGGCGTCGTGGATGCATTGAACTCGGATCCAAAACATTCCCCTCGGCCGGCCGCGCCCCGCGCCCCTCCACCCTAGTAGCTACACCCCTCTCAATGTATGTTTTTACTTGGTTTTATCAATGCCTTTAGGCATAGAGCTACAGAATATAGTATGAATGAAGACACGTAAACACTTTTTTTTCCACATCTCTCTTAAGCTAAAAACTAAGACTTCAAATAATTATGTAAGTACATTTACGGTAATGCGTAATAGCGTAATCTTTGGCACGTAAGCGAGTCAAAGGTGAAATACGTCAATTGACGCAATGTACACACGTGAATTATGTAGAGCTGCGTGGAAACGCGTCACGGTCTCACGGACTCACGGCGACACCTCCACTCGGTTCTCTTACGTAGGATATGCTCGATACGACGCCGAAACGATTGGCCTATTATACACGAAGCGTTCTGTGCAATAAGTGCATTATGATTCACTCCCAAGGTGGTGAACAGCACTGATGAATCAGCCGCGTGGGGCAGTCGCCAGTCGGCGAGGAGAGCCGCCTGGTCACCGACCTCGGCAGGTTCTGACTTGTTACAATTTCACTTTTTCCTCTTTAGCTTGCGGACCAGCTCTTTCCAGTTTAATGACTTAGCCGCGAGACAGTTCAACTAATCATACGATTTATGTAGAGACGGGACGTTACACGTTACAAAATGCAAAAACTTTTAGCTGTGACATAACGTTTCTGGCACTCAATCGGGCGAGTTATTTCGAGGGGCACCCGAAAGTCTTGCGTTACGTATCGGGCATCGCAATAAACACGAATCACTTGTAAAATGGGTAGTTTAATGAACCCGCGGGACTATTCATTATCGCGTGTGATGAACTCGTGGCAGCCATTGTTCCAGCCGGCGATACCCGCCGCCGCATATAGCTATGTCATTTTGTCATTACCTATTCACTTATGGAAACAACACTTCGACATTTTTAAGGTGACAAACATTAAATGAGCTGTTAAAACACATTTTTTTGTTAATATACTTTTGAGTTATTTTAATAGGTGAAACGGTGATACGTAACGCCGAGTGATGTCATCGTAACGCTGTTAACGGTAAAATGTTTTAAAATGCTGATGTCATATGTTCAAGAATGGAGAAACTGTTAGGGAAATTAATAATTCGTATTACTATTAGGAGAATATCAGCGAACAATCCTTTAAGATGCGAAGTGTAAACATTTGAACTGTCAAGAACGGACAGTGCCCCGGCCGCGGTGTCATTGCCCTGCCGATGCGGGTTAAAAAAAACGCATTGCTCCCCATGCTATCTACGGACGCAACTACACGCGTCTTGCTTCAAGAAATTCTTAATTTTCGCAAGTTTTGATAGATTAACTGCCTTCTGTATGTATAAGATTTATTAGATTTTTTTAAACTTCGTAACTTTTTTATATTTGAATATTAATTGCTAGAGTTTTGTAATAACGTTGAGAAATAAATAATTTTAAGTGTTTTATGGCAGTATTGATTTCGATTGGCAAACACCAAAATAGCCAATCAATTAAAAATTTGCCACCCGCGGAGTGTCGTGTGGCACGCAAACAGTAACTGTAGCACTTCCTTTGTTCTCATATTAATTGTGCAAGGTAGCAGAAGTAATTGCCTAATGTGGTCCCACACCCATAATGGCCGTAACCACAGCTGGTGTTCATACCCACAGAATTGTGGTCAATGTCTTCGCGGTTGGGGTTTACGACCGTATCAAGGTCGCCTGGATAGGGTGCATGGACCCTATGGCGATGACGATCGCTCGCGACGCGATACTCTTTGATTTGGTTTCAATAGGCAATTAATTTTGCGTCGTACACTGGCCAGTTGGCTTTTCGCAAAAAAAAAAGATAATGGAAATGAGTATAAAAGCAGGGTTATTAGAACGAGGGAGTAGTGTCGAGTAGGGCGATGACCCGTAGAGTGAGACGGAGAGACAACAATGTTGAAGTTCGCGCAGTCCTGCCTCAGTGACGCTCTACCAACTATACATACCTACGCTCATAAAACACCGTTTTGAATTCTTTTTTTTACAACTTGGGAACATGATGGCGGTGCGTTACGAACTAAATTTGAACTCTTTCACGCCTATTATCTACGGTTCCGATCACGAAGTATGTTGCTAACGCAGGTAAACGAAACAATTTTATTTTAAAGTAACTTAAGTACACACATTTATTTAGAGCTCTCCTATTGAGTCTCTGTTGCTACTTGCTACATAAAATGACGTGACGTAGTGACTCTACATGTCAGCATTTTTAAAGTAAAATGTCCGCAATATTAATCATTTATATTTTACACGAAATAAAAACGAATTTTAGTTTAAAACGCTTATGCTACAAAAAAATATTATAACATTCTCAATAACTGTTTGCTACGTGATTTTAGCGCATTCAGTTCCTTCGATTATCGCGGGTTTAAAGTCTGTACAATAGTACACTTGGCTAAAATGAACTGCATGACTTATTTGGGCCAGGGGTCGTCGCCACTCGCTTCGCACTGCAAGGAACAATTATGTTGTCTGTCTATTTTCTTTTCGCCCAGCAACTCGCACACAACGACGAACAGCAAGTGGCTGATCATACTGAGCTGAGGCAGCAAGTGGGCTGGCTGAGCAACTGGCTGGTCAAAGGCTACGATGTGGAGAACGCAGTTCTGTTTCCATATTTTACTCGCTCACCACTCGCTGAGCTATACGACCTCAGTTCGACTTCGCTCGCACACAAAGGAGTTTGCTACTTAGCGTACGGTCTAAATGGGCCACTCCGCACTCGTAGATGGCTTGTAACCTATTTTCGCTATTGCTCAAGCCGATCTCACAGTACTCGTATAGGCCATTAGCTACCGTTCCAGTTACTCGCTCGATCGATTATTTATTGGACATAGTGCATTTGCTCGATGTATGGTGCAGCCCTAATGTGTGTTCAATTAAAACGATTTATAGTTATTGAAGTATCTTCAGAGTCTGTAGTATATACGTTATATTTATTCAATGTTTACATTTGATTTAAGTTTTCATTTCAATTAGTATTTCTAAAAGAAACACTCAGTACAGATATAAGTACCTGAGTTCATTACATTTGTTTTAAGTTTTCATTTCAATTAGTATTTCTAAAAGAAACACTCAGTACAGATGTACCTGAGTTCAGATTGCGTTATTATTTTAATAAATTACGTTTCGTTTAATTTTAATGTGTAAGGTTCGCGTTAACTTAAAAAAATACAACAAGCTCTTACTAAAATTTGCAACTCATTCCTTCTGGAATTTCACGTAGACTAACCCGCGAACGGTGTTATAAAAAAGTATTGTACTTTCGGCAATCGAAAGTATACCTACATAGGTACCTATTTGTCATCACGGCTCCAATCTTTGGTAGTTATAACCGTGACGCACGTTTTCTCGTAAACATAAATGACGTCGGTGTTCGATGTACCTATACTATACTCGATGTCAATGTGTACAAATTAAGTGACTGCGAGTGTGTGCTCCCCACTTGTGGTGGCCTACTTCGATACGGGACAGTCGCACGCGCCCCATTTGCGCTCATTTTACTATCATATTAGTTACTGGGTGACCAGCGCGAGTTTTTTTGGCGATTATGGTAACGACAACGATGGTTTTATTTATGGCATTATAGCAGCGTTTCCTAGTCTACCTGCAAACAATCTAGGAGAATAAAAAATTTGCCATACACAATTCGGTTTTAGACGAGATTTGGTGTCCTACGATACAAGGTTTACTTAGTTAAGGCACCAGTCTGCTATATTATTTAAGACTAAATTGTAAATAGTTGTAAAATTAGTGCAATAGAAGATTTTTTTTAATTATTATTTTCCGTAACTTGATCGAATGCCAATAGAAACACGCTGTGTTTTGGGTTATTGCGAGATTTTAAACTATTCAATCGATAGCATCAATATTAAACAGAATCAATTTAAATGTAATCTTAACATAACATTTAAGTAATCATAACCTTATGATGAATTTATCAAAGAAACTTGAAGAAATCTATCGCTAGGCACTTTGATATTAATTCTCTGTTATACAAGATATACGGTAAGAACATATTTTTACCAAGATGATTGTATCAATAAATAAATTGTTAGGCCTTATCTAGTTCCGAAATGAGCATAACTTGGTTTAATGATTGATTATGGATTCACACATAGTTACAGCACGCTTACTCGTATATGTATACATACTCGTACTATATAACTATGCTTATATACATATAAAAATGTGGTTGTAAAAGATTGTGTTAATACCAATGTCAAGTAGTTACAATGTGGGTTTTGAGGTTGACAATACGGGTTGGTTTGTTGAGAGTTAATTAATTTGTAATTACTGATTAAATGTCGATAGTCACTGATAAATTTCTTCTTCTGCAACTGCAAAAAATAGATCTACTATTCGGCCTCCAAAGAACAAATTCGGGCAATATTGTTGAAAACTGTTGTATAATAGGCATAATTGGTATAATCATTTAAATAAAACTATTAATATATTTCAATGAATATGTAATGTGAACTTTCCTCCACTGTTAAGCAAATTGTTATTAATTTTCCATTTCCTACTACCGGTATGGGGAGTAGCGTGGTAGCGTGACGTTCCATTTCATTCATAACGATGTTTTTTGCTTTGTCATTATTTACGTTTATTCATACCATATACTTTAAAGAGTATCCAAACATATACGAGTAAATCTGCTACATTTTCTCTCACATATTTCATCTTGCTCTTACATTAATTATTTTAACACCTACAATTCAAGCCGGTGATAATTTGAAATAATGCGTAGAGCATGACCCTTATCAGCTAATGTTATCGCTGTTATGCGTTCTAAATTGCCCAGTAATTGGTTGACAAAGCCGCGGCGGCGGCTCGGCCGGTGACTGCGCACCGCCGCGCCGCGCCGCTTGCGTGTGCGCAGGGCTAGGGTCGCTCGACCCAGCAACGCCGGATGTCCCATACCATACATTAGCACATTAAAAAGTTCACCGGTGCTTCGGTCCACTAAAAGTATTTAATTCTATGTTAATTATGCACGCTATTGTTAGAAATCATGAATAAACTGTAACTATGGGCGTTACTTGGACATTGTACTCGTGTAGTCGATATCGTGTAGTCAGTAGTTTTAATTAATTAATTATCAGTGCACGAAATACTTCTTCCCCATATCCGGCTCGAAGGACCAGTTTAAATAAAACAAATCTGTCCTACATAGTTTCATTGCGTACGCGCCGAATATATTGGTGGCCTAAATAGATGAACGCGGCGTCGGTCGCCGGTGGAGGTCGTGATTACGCGATTGCCATGCGCGGCTAGCGTGGCGGGCGTGGCGTCCCGGCCTGCAGTAGGACCAGTCCGGCGAGTACTCTATAATGCTATAACGTCTGTACAGAATTCACAATCCTAATATAACTGTTTACGGAGCGGGACTGATCTGCGCGCACCGAGTACCGCAATGTCTTCCGCGTTTTATATATAGCGCGCGAAGGCCGTGCTGCTTGCTATTCGGTCGTCGAGTACAATGTGTGTGAACCTTGAAGCTTACGTCAAACACCCGCTGTTTGCTGTTCGCGTTGATAGCAGAATGATTGTCAGAATTAAAAAATTGTAGTACGCTCGTGTGATAGTGATAGTTGGCCGGCATCGGGCCGTTTGTTTTGCCGGCACGCGGCATCACTACAAGTACTCATGCCACGTAACGTAACACACTACGTAATTTAAACACGATACGATAACAAAACCTCTCTTTGTTAACAAAATATTTCTTATTCTTGGTGTTCAGAAATAAGAACAATAGGAAACTGATAAATGTGCTTCACGGGAACAGGGTTAGGTAAGTACCTAATGGTGCAGGACGAGATGTCGTAAGTGCCGGAATGATTTTGTACTTCCTTTGCCTTGTCTGAGGCGTGATATCTGAAATGCGTATAGATAGCAGTTAGCACTAGACTTGCATCCAAGGTCTGGCAAAGGCTACGCAAACAAATTGTCATGTGCGCGGTTAGCGGTCACGTTGCGCACGCGCAGGCCGCGCTGCTCACGTGAGCCGCAGCGCCCGCGCCGCGATCACCCTTATCGATACAGTTATCGAGCGATATTTCACACTAGATACAGCACGATGCGTTAACTTACGACTACGTCACCAGGATTGTGTTAGAATCTCGCGTGCTTTGAATCGAAATAGATATTTCTCGTATTTATGTGAAATAGAAATGTTACGCTCAGGTAGAGCAGATTTTTACTATTTCATTGGTTTTCAATCTTAATAAAGGTGAATAAGATTCAATTAAATGTGATTTCGAACTCTGTACTAACTGACAAACGGTAAAAAAAACAAAAAAAAAACAAATGAAACCATGTCAGATGCCAGAGTTTTTATGATGAATGAAAGATGACGATTTGCTGTGCCGTATGGGTCCCATCTAAAGCACTTCCTCCTTTTTAGGGTTCCGTAGTCAACAAAGAACTCTTATAGTTTCGCCATATCTGTCTGTCTGTCTGACCCCAGCCTAGCTCATGGACTCTTAGTACTAGAAAGCTGTAATTTGGCATTGATATACATATTAATCACGTCGACAAAGTGGTGAAGTAAAATTTTAAAAAATGAGTTTGTTTTATGTTATCTCCCCTACACGTGAAGTTGGGATGTAATTATTTGTTCTTGTCTACCCTATAGTGTGGGGTATCGTTAGATAGCAATTTCAAAAATATTTCTGGTTTGTGGAAACAGTTTTTTGATTGAGGCATCCGTTTGTTAACTATTAAGCTTTAAAGTGCAAAATTTTGTTAGAGTCAAGTGTAGCTAATCCCAGCTAGCCTAATGATTGTTTTTGGATACGTGAAAAAATTCACGGTAGTTGTATTTATGACGAAGTTAAAAGGAAAACTATCACAGCTACGTAGGCTTTACAAGTTTACGAGTAACAGTCGACCAATTTATAAAATGTAATTGGCGCAGTACAAATTCCTCATTGTGAACTACTTAAATGACGTTGTCACGTGTGTGAAACCGGTAGTATCTACATTTAATTATATGAGCCATCGTTAAATAAATGTTCATAAAAGACCTCTTCTCAGAGTCCGCATTATTAAATGGGCTACGGAACCCTACATTGCGCGTGGCCCGACACGCACTTAGCCGGTTTTTTAATTAATATTTTCAGATTTGATATAATTTTTTTTTAATAATGGATGGAAGTAGCTTGCAAATGTGATAACGGGGTTTACTTAATACCCCCCTTATCACCGCTCTATCTTCTTGTATCTAAATATTCTAAATAGAAAAGTCCTGTAACGATACCGTCACTGTGATAAGATTGTGTTTAATGAAACACTTTCTTTGTTTTTTTATGAACAAAGGAGTTTCAATGTTATGAACTTTGACATAACAACAGTGTTTTCTAACAAAATTTCTTATATTTCTAGTTCCGGTTTGCAAATTTTGCCAATGGCAATATTAGGGAGGTATTTTTACTCTGTTTTACCTGATGGTAGGCATCACATTTTGTTGTTCTACAGAAAATAACCTCCTTTCACAAATAAACATTCAAACAATGTAAAAAGTATTAGTGTTAAGTATAAAACTTTTATATATGTACTGAAAACCAGTGATCAAAGTTTAAAAAAAATCTAAAAAGTAGCTGTTACTAGTGCTGTATACTTAAATCATCGTTTTTGGTAAGGCAGTTACAATTTAGAAGAAAGGTACCTCCTTGTTCTCAAATAGACATTCCTTAGCAACGTAAAAACTATAGCCTCTAATGAAATGAGTGATTACCAACAAGTGGCCGTGAGAAGCATACGGAAGTCACCTTCTTCAGATAACAATTGCATATTTTATCAGTGGAGGCGATAATGTGGCCTTCGCGCGAGTATTGTAATGCCGATTTTGGGGGCTTTGTCAATATAATCTACGTTTATTATTTCGTATGAGAATACTGAAACATAGATGTCACTGATTGTATTACACAATGTGGAAGAATGCCCTTTGAATATTTTAAATGACAATTTTTACCAATTTTTAGACTACCCAAGTATAATATGCGGTTTAAAAATCTTTTTGCATTTTTGGAAAAGAAGAGATTTTAACTCAATATTTAATAATTATAACATTCGATGAGGTCTTAGAAAAATCTTAGAGCATTATGCTCTAAGAGAAAAATGTATTCAAATCTGTCTAAGACAAAGGAAATCTCTATTCATATATTATTTTGAGAAGCAAACTTTTTGCAGTGCTTTCTTTATAACAATGCAAAACCGCTTATTATTAGAGAATAAAGAAAAGAACCTGTGACGTCATGTCGTGCCTACTTAATGTTACGTAGCCCTGTGACGTTTTTAGCTTTGTTTGGCCTTTACGTAACTTTCATGAACAATATAATATTTTGGTAACAAATATTTTGTAACACAAAAAATTCTTACAAACGTTTAGCAACTGTTACTTCAAGTTTGAACCTGATGATAAATGAATTTTATTTTTAACACTAGACGATTTTTCTTTTACATGAAAACAGAAGTTACCTTTGAATATTTTCAGCCCTTTGAAAGTTGACGTTTACTACAAAGCTTTGTTTATCAACGTTATAAAGATGTTTCATTCGGGTGCCGTCAAGTGCCGCTTCTCGGTAAAATAAGTGCGGGACCTAGCGTAGAAAGACTCGCCGCCATAATGAGACGGTTTTTGTATGAAACGAATATTTCTGCGCTGAAAGGAAAGGCTACCGTGAAATCGAGCCGGAACCCATCTGGTTAGCTGCACGCCTATTCGAATAATGCTGATATTTATCAGGTCACCCTTTCATTTGAGTTTATGGAGGTATAATGTAATGTGCTGCATAAAGTAAGCCGAACTCATTTTACCGAACCTAACGAAAAAGAGTATTTATCAACGGGATTACTATCACGTTGTTTGATGACAATGAGTGTCCGATATTTTGGTACAGTTGCAAGCGCCATGTACACAGATGCATTGATATACTTCGAGTGGACATTTACGAGCAGACACAATGGTCTTCCCTGCGTCATTATCATTTCTTTAGTTCAACACTCGCATCACTGTGCCCAAATATCAGATCCTCAAAAACAAGAAAAAGCATGGTATTAAACTCCCGTAAAAATGGTTCTACGTAATTTGGTTAAATGCTCTAAGACGTAAGTGACAATAACATTTAAAAACCTACAACGAAAAAGGTTTCTACTTGAAGATTTCCTACTCGTAGCTACTAAAGTCATGTTATTTAAAAAAGGGTTGTATTTAATCGATCACCAAACTAACCTAACCTAACCCATAAAAATACAAAGTTAGCACCTAAACTACTATTTGGATGCTAACTTAGCATTGTAGGTGCTAGCCTACTATTTTTTTGTGGATTAATTTATTATTTCTCTTTAAAAAATATAAACGGTAAATTATTCATCCATAACGAAGAAGGTGTATTAACGCGACCTCGAGTTCCTAGCAACTAGTTCCGTGTTTGTACAAAGCTCATTATAGCGTTGCAAATACCCAGGTGCAGGTCGCCGCCTACTGCGCTTTAAAGCCTTAAAACGGCACTACAACTGGTCACGGTTACCAGTTACAAAACTACACTTTCACAGCACACAATGTGTTTTAAAAACACAACAACAATATTGTGCTGTCGATTGTTTATAAACGTTCCAATAACAGTAACATTATTTTTACTCAATCACAAAGAAGTACGTGTTCTGCGGTAACAGCGAGTAACCTAAGTTTTCTGATTGTAACTGTACAATGGCTTACACGTGCCGAGTCGGGGATGAAATAATGAAAAGGTTTTATACTTTTCGTCAGTGGCTGGCAACAATCAACTTGTTTATGTTTAATCTGTTGTTACTATAGATGTCGAAAGAAAAAAACAATTACGCCTTTCATGAGAAAAACGTTGTTTTTTTCTTGCTAACCCTAACACGATTTAGGGTTAGCAAGTGTGTCATAGTAATTATTAACGGAATTATTTCCATGATTTATTAACGGCTTTTTGTTGTCTCTGACTGTTCGATATAAATGTCTAGACACAGTAACTTTAGTACATTCGTGATCATGGCTCATGCAACTGTGCCAAAATCAGATTCAAAAATTTAGTAGGTAATAATCCCGTAAATAATAATACGTCCATGATAGTTTAAACGTTATACATAACATAGTATGTCATCTACATATACCTAAGTGATGTTTGCCTGTAATCGGCCAAGTGTGATGTTTACAAATAGGTTTTATCATAAGTTGATTCATATCGGTCAGTTTCCCACTGCAATAAGGTAAACGAATCCAATTGAATGCACTTCAGAGAGTCACAGATGATAACGAGTGTTGCTTTTTGCTCCTGTAATTGTGCACGCGACCTTCACTGCGTGTATGGGCAATGCGAACTGAAAAAAGGTTTGTTGCAATAGCGATTGAACTCCTCCATTTTGTTTGGTGACGTAGTGCAATAAAAATCTTTAATCGAGCCATTTATAACACCATTGTTCTCAATCAGCTGTTTAAAGTTGATAGAATTGAGTGACGCTCCAAAACAGGCTTAGCAATATCGAGATCCGAGAGCAAATGACACTGACCCACTTGTGAAATTGAATTTACATCCTACTTCGATTCGAAGACTTCACCAGATGCAACATAGTAGGTAAGGAAACATATGAATTACGATTTTATTTTAAATTTAGAGTACGTTCAGTGCAAATCAATAGTTCCGCTTGAAGCGCTATCAACGGTAAAAATTGTGTAATCAATGATGTAAAAAGAACATTTTAGTGACGTAACAGCGTTTCAATTAGGATTTGAAATGGTGAATGGCGTTATTTGGCAAGCCGGTTCGTCGGTGCCGCGAGACTAATGTAGGTATGCTATCACTGTTTTTTGATAACAAAAGTTGTTATCGTTCCACGCGCGTTCTGTTCAATGTCGAATCGTCGAGTGACGCCCTCTTAAACACCTGACAGCTACCTACATAACTACAATAAAATTATACGTATTTACGTTTGAAAGGTGTAAGTTACGTACTGTGCCCTACTTTCCTAGCCTGAGCTGCGATTGTGACTATAACGCATTGTCAAGTATCTTCTAATGCAAATATAATTGCGTTGTCACATCGCATCACCCCAACGGAGCATCGAACTTCTACGTTCAATTTCCGACCTTAATGTAAAGATGATTGATGAAGAAATAAAAGTAAATCGCTTGATATATTTACTTTAAAGCATAGCACTATGTTGAAACAACAGTAATGTGAAATTTACTTATCCATTATTGGTGTGAGCGTCATGCGACTTCGTACGTCTATGGCTAATAACAGATATGCAGTTGTTACAATAGTTTCGCTGCAATTCGTTCTTGGAAAGGAATAATGAAGCAAGGAAGCGTGGTAGGCGGCCTGCATCACGACAACACTAGACATTAGCACGCACAAAGAACAAAGCGCCCCCTGGGAACAGATACGATATACCTGGTATATGCTGCACCATTGTGCATGTAGTAATGCGATATTTTTAAGTATGGTTATGGTTATTTGATAACCAACTATATACGAGGACAAAGTACAATCATTGTCGCCATTTTTATTGTGAAAATTTATTAAACTTTCACGTTCCATATGAATTGGTAAAACAATTGAAGTCAGAACAAAATGGACCTGTATTTTCGCTGGTTAAGGATTTCAAGACACCAACACAGACGTTGGTTAACAAAGAAGCACGCAAGCTAAAATGTACAGCGAAATACATATTTTTTCAAGTTAGTTGTATAGCATTTGAAGGATCTAGCCGAAAAAATTGTAATAAATACATAGATGTAAAGCTAAACGACGTGGGTGATTGCGGAATTTGCCTATTAGCGAATGTGTTTGAGAGTACAAGCGTTCGCACGCAGAAAGCTGGCGGGACCTTGCCTCGCTCTAATAGCTGTGTCCTTGCCCAAGGTCTGCGGGCTGACGCCATGCCCGGCGCGCGCGCACTAACAACAGATTTTGCATCAATGCGCCCGCCTCGTTGCTACGGCATGGCAGCGCGCGTTTAGCTTACATATAGTTATTATTAATTATTAACCGGTATTAATATATTGGCCTGACATTGCTGAGTTTTTTTATATGGACTTTTATTGAACTGTTTGCTTAAGTGACCTTTGCACACCACAAATGTAGAGTTGATTACGATTTTTTTACAAAGTTAAAAAGGTTTTATTTTACTTATTAGTTACATACTTACTTACTTACTTCTTACTTGGTGCATTATAGATGTATTATAAGGATGTAAAATATTTATATTCAAACTGACTTCACGACCAAGGAGGTTCAAGAACCAGATGAAAAAAAAATAAAAGAAAAATTTTATGGCACGTAATAAGGCCGGGCGAACTCCTCTCTAGCCTTATTTTTTTTCCGGCTAGGCGCACAGTGGGCTGCGGCCGAAGTGCGCAGGAACAGGTTCCGCGCGGATCACATGTGGGGTCGTCGACCCCGGGGGCGATAATCCCGACACCGGCTTGTTGACACCGAATCGTGGAATATTGTTTAACGCGAAACACAATAAAGTTGTTTATTGAAATTGGCACACTCTCTGTATAAGGGCGCGCTTTCTGGACTACAAAAAATTGACAAAAATCAATAAATGCATTAGTAACAGAGCGTGTTAAAGATAGCATCTCTCTATCACGCCGGTGACATGAATTGGCAATAACTGACGGAGTAGTTGCCAGCGTTGGCCAGTGCGATAATCTAGATCGGCGACGCCGCGTCTGGTGCTCGCCATTGTGTCGAGCTGCACCGATAATAGCGCGCTAGTCACATTCACCAGTCACCACAGCAGCGGTCACGCAGCCGGCCGCACATGGCGCTCCTACCGCCCGTCCAGATGTTATCGAAGCGAGTGACGTCACCAGATAATAACTCATTAAATTAATCACCAGCCGAGATGTCCTTGCGCTACCGTGACCCTTCGGAACGGGTACGCTACCATAAAAGGTAGATCGCTCTCGGATCCGGCTACCGGACCGGTATACGGTCGCGTCACCGCTCGCCGCACGCCGAACAATGCAGGTTAATTCGTGTTTATGTAAACGAAATGTTCACAATCATTATTGAACAATTAAGCGGTGCGATGCCAGCGGTATTATAGTTGTCGTGTGTAAATAGGTGTTACGTAAGCTGAAGTCATAGATTGATACTCGGCCGTCACCGGTCCGCCCACGAGCAGCGTTTGGCCGCCAACAGTGCGCGCAAGGTTACTGATGGCGTGGGCCTGAAAATATTGCACGAAACATTACACCTTCTGTACCCACAGCTGGGCGGCGACGACACTTGCTGCGGACTTGTGGACTTATTTATATTACGCATAACACTGTGCGTCTAAAATATGTGTCGACGCGTAGTAGGCAGTGAGCGTAATGGATAAAATTCTCGTTACCTTTTGGTCTGATCGCGCGCTGCCGTTAATGTTAAATACGTTCCTAACAGCTCACGTAATAATTTAAATGATACATTTTGTTTAAAGTTAATAAACGATAAGGGGTCATGTCAAAGAACACTGAGATAAGTGTGATGAATTGCCACAATTTTCGGTGAGGTTGTACTTGACCTATATATGTGATTGTATGAGAATGACGGCGACAAACAACTATTAAAGAGATCTTACGATAGGAGCAACGCAATGTTAAATTGAGTGTGAGGATTCAATTGTATACAGACAGCCCGCGACTGCTCGACTCGTGCTCGTAAGCTCGATGTCGGACGGACAATCGTATCTATAAATACAGTGTTCACTTCGGCACGCCTGAGTATTCTCAAGCAGGAGAGTTTAAGCGACTTCAATGATCGTTACGAACTAAATACATATTTATAAAAACAAAAGAATAAACTTGTGACTTCTATATGTTTGACCTCAGAGGATGGAGTCACATTTTATTTCATTTTGATGTACCTACACCGTTTGGTTGGTGGTGTGACTAGTTTTAAGTCCAGTTGGCTAGCTACGTCCATCTTACCAAGGATACCACAATACACCTTAACCACAATTTAATTAGCATTGTTAGGTTCCTATAGTTCTCTAATTAAAGACGCAGGCAAAAGACGCTTCAGCATTATCACCACTTACCATCATGTGAGATTAAAGCAAAGTTGTAGAATTTAACTAAAAAAATATAACAAAACAATTGGTCTCCTTTTAAATGCACACAAACACTACTAGCAATTCATCATAAGCATCGTAGAACATTGCATGCCTACACACATTGTCTAGGTAACACGAGAAGTGTCTGCCAAGCCAACGCAGTAAACTCGCAGCTCGCACAGTCGTAAACGAATTTATGACAATTTTACAATGCACCTCACCTCATTGCATAACCGCACAGCTCTGCCTTGACATTGCCCGACACACTGTACCGCGCACGTGTATCGTAAATCATATATTGTATTATGTTGAATGATGAATATATTGAACTGCACAAGATTTAGCTGTAACTTGGGAGTTTAATTATATTACGCTCTACGCAGGCTGTAGTCACGTGTAATAGAGTATTTTGACAGGTTGATCATGAGATTTTTGGAGCGGTGACCATAATTATAATAGTAAAGTGGTAAGTGACTCGTCTATATACTGTCCCTATTATGTAGAAAGGCCTTCATTTTTGAAGTCAAGTCATCGCTTTAATATTGTTTTTTAAAGTTTATGCGAACACTACACATTTAAATGAAACAGCTTTTACGGATCTACTCGCGTTTATTTTACTTTACACATTATTTAATGTTTATCCTGACGTTTCCCTGTCTCCCTGTGACCACGGACCCTGCAAAGGATTCGAAACGTCAGGATAAACATTAAATAATGTGTAAAGTAAAATAAACGCGAGTAGATCCGTAAAAGTTGTTTCATTTAAATCATCGCTTTAATTTATGGGTATTGGCCTAATCACCATTCTTACCAAATGCTTAGATAGAAACCTAGATAAACAAAATATGTTTAGGTCAAATAAATACATTCTGTATATATTCAATTAAAAAATATTTTTTCTTTGTTACATAAAGAACATTATACTTATATGGTTGTTAGGTGTTATAAAGTGTAATTTATCTAATTCAACTTAAGTTATCGTAATCAACATCACTTCTCTAGTAGTTCAATGAGACTTTATACAAAAGAGAATTACTTTTTACAAAGAAGTAATTAAAAAAAAACCTATTACTCGTAAAATCTCCTTGGCAGTTAAATCACAATATCGATATGATAGGCGTGCTATCAGGAAAAATCTAGTAGGTAGCTAACAAAATAGCAGATAGAATATCCTAGTTGCTTAAATAAATGCATTCCGTAATAAGCAAGTGGTTTTGTGGAAGGCCACCAGGTTCTAAGTTGCGTTTAATGATTTACCAAAGTGACCTATGATTGGTTTATTAAATTGCATTTTGCGGTCGCCAAACATGTTCCTAGGTACTGAGTGCGATTTTAGATCACGTTTATGAGAACGAGAATTTTTATGACAACATTACAATCTACCTCATTTGTCATCATCACATAGGTTGTCTTGTATAAGTTTTATTAATCCATTTATGAATGATATCTATTAAATCGATCACGATTAAAAAAATAGAATTTGTATGGCATGACAGCAGCATTTCTTGGTGACGAACGAGGTAAGTTGCAATTTTGTCATACAAATTGTCTATGATAACAGCACCTCCTGCGTGAAGAACAAGGTAAGCTGCAATTTTGTCATACAAATTGTCTATGACAACAGCACCTCCTGCGTGAAGAACAAGGTAAGCTGCAATTTTGACATACAAATTGTCGTTTTCGTTAACGTGTTCGAAGGGTAGATAAACTTGTCATAAGCAACATGAGCACTAAGATCTATTTGTGCCCGGAATTGTTTATTTTTTTTTGTTACAATAATTTAAATATTAACGTAACGCAAATTGGAATGCAAAATCAATTATGTTTGTGTATCGAACGTTACGTTCATTTGTTTTTGTGCGGAAAATTGAGAAGAGACACAATTATTACTGTAATTTTGTTTTACTCTATTTCGATGTTGTGCTTTGTCGAACAGTCATTGTGTAATAATAGTATGATTTCGGTGTAAACCGCCGTTAACCGTATTCGTGAACACAGAACAAAGGGCGATTTAAACAAAACAGTTGAACGTCACTTTTTAAAAATGTACTTAACTGTAACAAATCAATTCGCGCCGTGTCTTAATAAATTACGTCAGTTGAAACTTAAGGTTTACCGATAAACTGCAATTTGTCTATTTAAAAAAGCTTGCACAGACGCCATACATCACCTGGGCAAAATCATCGCTACAGTTAACTTTTGTCATCATCATCATCACCATCATCATCATCATAATCAGCCCACATCAGTTCACTGCTGGATATAGGCCTCTCCCAATGCAACAACTTTTATAACTGCTGCGTACTACCCCAAGTTCACAAAGACCAATTTGTTTACCTAGCCACCATTTTGTTTTACATAACGCTAAGGGCAATGCGCATTATCTCTGACACAGTCAAAATAACCCGGTCAGAATAACAATCTTGTATATTCTACGCAGATGTCCAGTCCAGCGGTAGCTGGCTAGAGGCGTCATTCGCTATTTATTTCCTACACGTGTAGAGTAGTGCAGTGTGTAGTCATAAAACTAATGCACTGGGATGTCGTTGACTCTTTATCTGAGACACGACTTTGTTGCTGATAGGTAATTAAATTTTATAGGTCATTACTATAATACAGTCTCTCTGTTAGGATTGTACATTTTACCAAGAACGATAAACGAAGACTACTTCTAGCATTTACATAAGCGAAATATCAGTAGGTCACTGACTAATCAACAGTGATGAGGATCTACCTATTCCCATCTTATCTTATCTGCCTAAAGTTTCGAATGGGATATAATAAAGAATTAAGATAACTACCTTTTTGAAAAAAAACCCAGTAAATATTTCTGTTAAAAAGGTTGTTGCAGCTCTATATGAGCTCATTCGAAACTGTAGGCAGATAAGCACTACCTATTCCCATCACTGCTAATAACGTTAGCAAAGGATTTGTGGAAACTCCCTCGGGATCCAGTTAATTCACGCCGACGCAGTCTCAGGCGCCTCAAAATTTCTAGTTTGTAGCTTTAATAGATCCTGACATTTCAGGTTAAGTCAATCAATCGATCGGTAAATGAATTTCTTTGTTTGTTTAACCCTCTTCCGCGTCAAGATCAACGGATCATGGCGATTTTTGTCTAGATTTAGTTGGGGAGCTTACTTTTCAACGCGGACAAAGTCGCAAGCTTAGGCTGCAAACATTCTAGGAATCGAAAACATGTTTATGCTGTATGCATATTATTCTAAAATAGCTTTAGAACGGCCATTTGCAAAATATAGTCAAACCTCTTAAAGCTTTGCGAAACCAGGAACAAAGTACTGGTACTTCGAGACGTAATATAATGGCGTTTTGCTGATGGTGAGCAGGTGTCTCGTTGAGAGAAAGTGGCCTTTATTCGAGCTATTACCTCAATATAAGACTGATAGATAACAATAAGATAACAATAAGATAACAATGGAAAGCTACACGATAGGATTTTGGATAAAGAGCCAATTGCAAATGCTTTTAATGAGTCATTACACGCTGATTCATGGAGCACCCTAATTTGTAGCAGTTTGAGTAATTATTGAAGAACTCTCTTTGTGTTTGCGAATAAAAACATTTTTACACAGATTGTAGAAGGAATTTTCAAATGATGTCAAAGGCGTTAAGGTGTCTTGTTATGATTGCAGGATTAGAATAGGGCTTCCTAACTTTGTGTATCAAGTATTTCTTGACCATTTGCTTAGAAGCAAGTAAGTACTTAATTTTTCACCAATTCAAAATCAAAACACAACAAAGCATAAAGCCCAAATAGTTGCAAGAGTCAACATTCTTGAGCGGAACGTTGCTTTTCATATTCTATTCCACAATGGGGGTGAGCTTGGCCTTCATCTTACCTGATACGATAAAACCTAAGATGGATGTGCAAATGAATTCTCAACTACAGCGGTACCGCTTATCTCATTGTTGCTATGGCATCAGACTAAGACAATGATGGTAGCTAGACAAGCTAGAACAAGTAGCGTGTAAAAAGCACCGGTGGCATCAAACTTTGGGTCTTCAGATCGGTTTCTTTTGAGATAGCTTGTTGATTGCCCCAGACGGCATTTTCAGCTTCACTGGGCTTTTTTGGGGGCGGCGAGAAACTTAAAGGGTTCCTCAAACAATGTGAAACGAAGCACCTTCGGAGTTTACTAGAGGGAACGGCATCACGCACTAGTGCGTGTCCCCGTGCCCTACTAGATTCTCAGAGGTTCGAATCGAAACGGATCAGATCGGTGGTCTGACGACAATATAGCCGGCAAAAAGGCTAGGCCACAACCTAACGCGCAGACAATGAAAGCGCGCATAAAGTGCGCCACGGTCTAATTGGTGCCCGCAGTGACGACTCGCCCGTTCCACACGACATATCTCTGTAATTTAGATTTGAGACTCCACGACTAACCGTTACAGCACAAAGTAATGTGCGCCGACGACTTGGGAAAATAGAATCGTAAGTATAATTGCAACAACGCTGATTTTTCATGATTAAGGATGTTTAGAATTCGTGTTTTAATTGTTTAATACGAAATTAATTAACAGGCTGCGATACTAATTGGACAGTGGTGTTTTGATGAGGCGACGATGAAATTTTTAGTGCCTTTCAAATTAATGTTATTACAATTATTGCATTGCAGTTGAGTGCACCCTTAGTCTACGGCGTCTAAATTAAATTGCTTCTTCAGTGAACTTTTCAATTTTGACATAATTAATGATGATAGCCTCGTTGCGAACGTCCTTGCGAAAACCTTTATAGGCCGAATGAAATGCCGCTTGCGAATGCCCTACGTACGGCTCGAAGCGACGTTGTTGAGACAACTTTAAATTAAATGTGAAAGTAAAAGGAGGTTGGAATTGTAAAAAGTACTTACCCTTTTCTTGCGGGGGTGAACCTCTTCATAATCCATAGCAATGCCCTCATCGCTGAATGAGGAGGAGACGGGAGGCGGGGAGGGGGTGCCGGAGCGCCACGACGACCCTGAGCTGCTGCTTGCTCCAGGGGACACCGAGGAACGGCCGCCCCATGCGCCTGCGCAACAAACACAATTCATGAAGTTGAGCTCTATGTCTAAGAGTGTAAGGAATGTATTGAGTGAATGTATATGTGAGTGTTTTAACCTTAAATAAGAGTGGGATAAAGGATAATAAATTTTAATACGTGTAAACCTTATGTGCGTTAAGAAGTTATGTTCTATTTGCTTGTACTTATGTTCAAAATATCTAAAACAAAATAGATAATAAAAATTATTCATTTAAAAAAATATTAGCATTCTATTTGAATCGGTTGTTACGTTGCTAAACGAACCAGTAGTCAATAACTCAAAATCTAAAATAATCATAATCGTTGCACGAGTAAAATTAATTTGAAATCCCTTCTAACTTGCATAAATAGTTCGAACAGCGCATTATTATCAAAGCAACTTCTCTTCAATACAATAAATTATGAAACGGAACTGCGCCCAGTCACTTTCACTCACAGGCACTGCTATTTGCTGCACACACGCGCACGCGCAGGCCACAGCAGCGCTAGCCAAAGATGTATCGTGAGGTTTCATTGGCCGTGTGGATCCAGCCTACGGTTGCGTAATGCCCAAGCCATGACTACAGTTCCTTGTTCGATGGTCGTTTCTAGATCTTTGTTTACTGATACAAGTCGAAAGTACCTAATAGATTCTATCGAATATTTCAGACGTCACTAAAAAGGTTTAATAAAATTAATGTCCAGATATCGAATATCTCTTTGCGGACTCAAGTTTTTACAACGGTGATTATCTGGCCATTAGCATTGAATATATTATGTGCGGATCTGATAATAAAAACGTACCTAAGAATTTATAACAAAGGCATTGTTGCAGTGTACTGATTACTCAGACTCCGTAATCCTTAGCAATTTGTTCTCTGTATGGTGTGGTATTATATGAACTAGTACATAAAATACGTAAAGCGAGTGGAGTGAATATTATCTCTCACGATAATGCAACTATGGGTAATACTGGAATGATGAAATTGGCATATTAAGTTAATGAAGTCAGCCATAAAGATATGCTTAGGTTGAGCAAGAAGGACCCATTTGGTCGGTGCTCATCAGAGAGACGTACACCAAATACCTGTCTAGACGATGTCTAGACTGGCGTCTAGACGCTTTCCACATTTCATACATTTTGCACTAAACACAACCTGGACCGCGGGCGAAGTGTTGTTTTATTTCACAAAAAAATACCCGTTCCTAATAAGAAAAACTTCGTTCATGCAAATCTCTCTAGCTTTTATGCGAGTCTCAGGAAAATGTTTTCTAACGTTTCATAATACTTAATCGCTTTATACAAATGTAAAGAGCCCAGTATACAGCATTATGTAAATGTTCGCTGGCCAAGATATCCCTCGGCAGCCTGCGTGGCATGACCATTACATGACGCAACGCGTATCTAAGTACGCCCTGCACCGTTGCATGAGTTAAACATATTATATTGTTTTAATACGTGTTTAAGATAACACTTAACAATGCAAGGAAACTGTGTGAAGTCAGCAATAGCTACCTATGTAGATATAATTGTGGGTGTGTGATCTCGCAGCAGCTCTACCACGAGTTAACTCAGACGACACCCACGGCGACAGCGTAAATGATTTTCATGGGAAAATGAACAGCGCCTCTTGGTAGTGGTTGGAGGGCACGGTCCGTTTTGCCATGTCACACATTCATGCCGTCTCGATAGAGTAACATCTGAGTATACTGGTAGGTATACAGCTCCCGTAAGCGTCTGGTGGTGTTGTGGCGATGGTGGTTGTCCGTGGGTCACTCACTGGGCCTCGGCGAGTTCGGGGAGCAGCTGAGCGACATCAGGACCAGAGCAGCGTTGCACTCGTTCATCTGTTCGTCTCTCTCGCCGTAGCCCAGGTCACATGAGCTGCTCGGACCACGCTTACGCGACCTGCAAAAACAAATAGCATTAGCGATCCGATCGACTAACGATTCACGCCATTCGATCGTAAGAGGTGACCGCAATCGGAATTTCCATTAGCAAGCAATAGCGTTTTGAAAAGTCATTGTTTTTTGTGTAATACGCTTACAATTTCATACGAGGAATAGGAACGTTGGCGATACGATGTTTGCAAATTGCTCCCCCGTCTGTCGCTGTCTAAGCGACGAATCGATACCCGTACGAACGATTACTTTGCCCGGAAAAATCGATAAGGATAAACGATTTATGCACGTAAGGACAGCGGACGGAAGTTATGGACGTTCGCAATATGAAATAGTAAAACAAATCGTCTGTTTTAGTCTATAATGTCATTAAAGTTATATAATTTTGTAGATTCACACCAGGTCATGCTACAATCAAATCAACAAGTCTAGACTGGTTTGTTGACCTATGCGTAAAGTTCACGAGATGGCATTGGTGCGTAGGGGCGCGGGGGCGCGGGCGGGCCGCGAGCCGGGATGGTGTGAGTTGCGTAACCGGCGGCGACCCACAAACGAAATGTGCGGAGACATTGCTCTCGGCCAGCCTTATCACCTTCACTGGAAGAGCCGTTTACCCCAGCGGCAGCGCAGCCGTCGTTTCTTCAATCCGCGTATATCTACGCATATCTCTCGCGGCCTTCATCTTTAAAAGCGAGCAAAGCCGCTGATAATAAATTTACATGTAAAAAAAGGACCTTGGTAAAGTTTTAATAAATGAACATTCAATAAATGTAGAGATTTTTCTATCAATTTGTCGTTTCATTGCGAAAGGTTAATTGGCACATATTTTTTTATGACTCGCACATTTTATTTAGTTGTATTATAAAATGCGCTGAGTAGAATGATTTTCTTGGGAAAGAATGGAGCAAGGTTGAACAGATTGACAAATAACATCGTTCGTGTCAAAATAACGCGATACTTCTAACATGCTTCTAACACCACGCGCGCCACGCCATCGTGAGAGAGCAAATATTTAAATTTTCACGTAGGCTTGAAATGTCATAATACGTAATAGTACCTTACTAGTATTTGCTATCAACGAAGGCAATGACGCAAATCACCATTCAGAAAGAAACAGTTGGGTGTGCGAATAACAGAAAAACACAAATATTTAGAAAATAATAATAGTGAAAAATAAAATAAAAACAACGATATTTTGAAATTTTTTAATGTATGTCAACTTTCAACGAATTGTAAATCTTCTAAACGCATAGTCTAGGAGCCATCAATAAACAAGAACGATAAACTTATTGACTTTTCACGTAAAGTACGGGCTTACAAAAGCGCCCAATTAGTGTCTCCACTAACTCGATTAGGTTGACGTAACGGGATCCAAAAGTCAACAGGTTTGGCAATTACTGTACTCGAATTCCTCTAACTTGGTGACGCTCAAGTCAATGTCGTACTATTTATTGGTATTGGGTAAGATAGTTCTAAAGGGATCAGACAATAAGTTTCGATAATGCCTCATTTGGTTGTTACTATGAAGAATATCGACTGGATTCTGGAGCTAAAATTGGGGATATAAATTTGAAAGCACATGAGTAACTCATGTGTTTGAAAGTGTCTGTCTGTGGCACCTTAGCTCTGAAATCGATGCACCAATTGCAATTAGGTTATATTCAGTTTCAATAGTATTTTTTATCGGTCGAGGTACATATCTCAAGTTAGATTAGGCTAGAGCTTAAAATTAACACATATATACTTTGATTTCTTTTGTTGCAATTGGTTTTTCTAAAACCAGAAAACCACTACAAGTTTTTTAAGTAAAACTAAAAATCGAATACAAGTCTCTGTGAACATATTCCCTTTTTTGTTTTCGGCTAGAATCTCTAGATATTTTTGAGTTTCTTTCTAAATGTGAGGAGACAACCTCCAAACTATTCGCTAACGGCGGCGATGTACTGAGAGTAGGGGCGGGTGGGATGCGTAGGGCGGTCGTCGTCGCCGTCGGCTCAACCGAACATTGACTTCAATACTTCTAGATCTATCAAACTGAGAGACTGCAGGATTCATATTAAGTTGGTTAAAATATTTTTTTTTAGAAACGTTCTTATTTACTGAGATGTTAAACAAGATAACAAGGATTTAATTTGTACGAATAAACAATTTAAACTTCATTTTACCGAGTTTTTGTGGCTTCTTCTCGGTACAAGGTCTCCGTGCTCTGCGAAGCCTTGGCTTAGTTTTAGTTGGGTTTAGAAACGACCTTTGTAAAAAGTTTACGTAGGTATAGTAGTAAGAACAATCTTTAGATTTATTTATCTTGCTAAATGAAAATATGACTGCACTTTTGCGTGAAGATGTGGGTATTCCAACAAAACTGTAAAAACCCTTAACTGGAAACCTCTTTAAGAAAATTAATGTTTAAAAAAATCTACAGGTAATTTTTTTGTATAACGAATGAATAGAAAAATTCTAAATTAAAGGTACGAAAGTTTATGTGTGACCGAGTATACTTTATTGTTTTCTAAGTTGTAGCCTTGAATGGTTTCCACAAAGTATTGTGGAAAATGATAACTTTCTCTCGAAGATATTTGAAAGTCACAAAGTATGGACAGAAGGTCTTTAGAATTAGCGGGTGTTCTCGGGTGAAGGTTTGGAGGCCAGACAGAAGCCGGTCGGCGCGTCCTACCGGTGACTCGCGACCTACCCTGAGTGGGGCGGTGACCTACCCCGGGATCGGGCGACGACCTACCTCGAGTGGGGCGGTCACCTACCCTGACTCGGGCGGCGACCGAGCTCGGGTTGAATAGTCTGCAGTCTGCTCGAGCAATTGTAGGAACCCGTCGCCGTCGCGAACTCTACGCGTTTCACTCGACATTGATGGAATTTTGTTTGCAAAGTAATTTGTCTTAATTCTTCGTGAAAATATTCACTTTGAACAACCGTTTTGTAATTGAGATGATCTATTAAAATGTTTGGAAGATTCTTCGCATATATAGGCAGATTATGAAGTACATTCGTCATTGTGTTCGTAACACACACAAATCAATCAAGTAGACTTAAAATTATACAGGTGCATGGAAATCATAATTCTACCACAGCTTTTAAAGTTATTATTTTTATGTTTATTTATTTATTTATTCTTTATTGCACAATAAAATAAAATAAAGTACAAAAGGCGGACTTAATGCCAAATGGCATTCTCTACCAGTCGACCTAAGGGCTAGACAGAAAAATTTGTAAGCGGTGCGACAAAGAACGTAAATGAAACATATACTACATAAATTTGTAAGAACTGAAATATACATATTGAGTTTATTAAATTAAATGATAATAATATTTCTCTTAAAACATTAAAAATATTAATAACAAATTTGAGACAGACAGACAATATGTTATTGTATAGCTGTAGATAGGTTACTGCATTATGTAAATATTCATTATTAAAATATAATATGCTGGTGGTTGATGAACCCAATATCATTATTGACTTTGTGGCAACATGTTTTTAAATGAACGCGTCATTTTCTTCTGCAACAATTACATGTACTCAGCTATAATGACATCGTTTACAAAACTGTTTGTATTGAAGAATCTTCAATAGATGAATAAATAGGAATAAATATATCTGTTTTACACATTGCACAGTTGTTTGTGGGGCCCGATAAAATAAATATGATTAACAGCCTCAGGTTTAACATTCGTAAGGCGAAAGCTCAAACCACCGCGTCACCGAAATGTTCGATAAAGTTTTGTATATACAAACTCTTTACAGATCTTGTGAAATACAATTCTAGGTTAACATATTCGCTAGACAACAATTTGTTATGCATACACATTGAATGACCTGAACGCACCCCAGCCTTAAAGTGTGTTCACCCGAGCCGGTGCGCGACCTTCACAAGTCGGCACTCGACACGAAAATAGACTGCAATTACCTACTTGCGTAGGCAGCGCTATCATTTTTCTGTCCAACTTATTTGGTAAAATCAGCCATTTTATTCCCGTAAGACTGAGTGTTGGATTAGTTTCGCTTAATATCAAGTGGAGATAATTATACGTGATTTTGCCGAGATTTATATCCAATTTTGTGATTTTGAATTTCTTTAAATTGTAATTTTACTTAACTTAAAAGTTGACGACGTAGTTCCCAAAAATACATTTTCCTATCTCTATGAAACTATACGTTTCAGAATTTCAAGCGGCACCATTATGTGTGGTGGGACTCAATTTGACGTATTTACGTATGATAGAGTCTGTTCCTACCATTTCCCTAAAAAATATTTTGCACTGGCGGTTTCCGAAATGTAGTTAGTAATTCAATTAAGGCTTCCTAAAATCTTTGACTCCTTACTTGGCTGTCCTGTCTTATACCTTGTTTTAACATCCAAAGATCAATTGCGAACTAAAATTCTGACAGTTGTTGAGAATGATTGAGATCAAGAAGAATGATTTGCAGATAAAAGCGATCAAGTTATTTAAATATTGGAACCGGGCATAAGGTCTCTAATCTTTGTATAATGTCGCCCGGTGACATGGTTTTGTCATAGTTTTGTGATGGAACGTTGCAAAAATACCGTCAACATCAGCTATTGACACAATTTTTGCTACGACGCGATTCCTGACGTAACGTTCGTTTGTGTTGCGATTCGACAATGATAACAAGCGAAAAATGTAATTTGGTGATTATTTATAGCTTATCTTCCATAGCTCGTAAACTCTTGAAGGTTAAAAAAAGAACGCTCTGTATGAAAAGTCGATCAATCTCGAGTGACGTGAAGTTATATAACCTGCATAACATGTTTTAAAATAATCTTTTATGGAAAAAGGTACGTTAGAAGATATGGCTGTATGACTCTTTACATTGTGATCTAAACATTTTTCTCGACATCATATAAGTCTCAGTTCTGTAATGCTGTAATACGACTGAAGTTTTATAATTCCTTGTTTCCCAAATGTATGTAATGTTGTTCTGTAACAACTCAGATATCCTATTTTATTAGTTAGCGTAGAAAATTTAAATTTTACACGTATTTTCTCAGCGATACTAAAGTTTATTTTATGCAAAATATATTCACAGACTATGCGTCACCTAAATCTTAAAAACACATATTCTAAATGTGTTCCAGGTTTGTGCGGGGCATTTTTCGTCACTTTCTTGGCGTGACGATGTTAGTTGGAGTGCTCCTACGTAACAGCGTCACGCGCATGTTATTCATCGGTTGTGTTTAAGTGCGTTAGTTAATTGCGTAGATCGTTACCAAATAACATCGTATTTGCTATTGAACGACGCATTTACCTCTTTAAACTCTGATTTTCGTAATTCATGTTTTTGCACTTCTGATTGCTTCATGCGAGTATTATATTTGCCATGCGATCACGTTGACGAGAATTTGAATGACAATTTGTGAGGCAAAATTTAATACTCCTCGTTTGTCCCCGGTAGGAGTTTCTTCAATGCCATACAAATTCTCGTATTCGTTAACGCGATCGAATGGCAAATAAAAATCCTACTAAGCACAATGTCCTTTAAAACTCCAAATTGTGTTCGACAAATCGACACAGATAAACAACTCCTGCGCAGTACACATCAAATCGCTATTCCAAGTCGTAGTAAAAGTCTTGCAATTTACTCTGTTAATCAAATACTAATATGGAACGTTACCCTCGGAGTTGTGATACGCTCCGCCACGGTCACCGGCCGCGCGGCACCACACTTGTTCACACACAGATCATCGGCGGCCTTGGTACTCCACTTACGTCGATAACCACATTTTTGTTTAACAATACAAAAAACAATTTTCCCGAGCGCTACCCGTTCAAATTCCCCAGTCGCCAAGTGGCCATCAGGCCGATGTTATGACGATTTCACTCGGCCGCTCCGTTTATGCGTAACGCTACTTGAAAATCGCACACGCACAATACTAATGAATCTTGTAAGTCCACTTTGTATTCCATCTATAAATCGTAAAGCAGGTTGAATTAATTTATTCAAATTCAGAGTTATCGCACCATCAGTGGCTCGTCAGTAGCATTATGGTATACAAACAGCATCGTTGAAAAAAGGAAATCGCCTGCGACTCAGTCCGAAACTATAAACACTTTGTAAGCGTCAAACATTGAGTTAATTTCGGCTGTCCGAAAGCGGCGCGTTTTTTGCAAGCGTTGATGTAGGTCGGGGCGCACTTTTTTCACGCGATAAAAACCAGGTCCGGCGCGATTGAGCTGAGCTGAATCGTTCGTCGCCGCCTCGCCCCCTACTCGGCGTGCTAATCTCGATAGTGGCCGATAGACAATCTTACATTGTACACACACCTTTTTGGGCACTAAACAATGACAATTTAACGCTCATATTATGCAATTCAGCCCATCGCAAGATCATTGCCCTCGAAAGGAAACCCGATAATACTAATGCAAATTTAAATTATTCATTGTTGTTCTCAAAGAATTCGATACCGGCAACCATAGCGTCTAGTCAACTCGTAGCGTGTCGCGTCAATTTGTGAAACATTGAACTTGAGTTTTTGCGAAAAAAAATGACAATAATAAGTGGCATGTTTGACTGTCCGGTCAAAGCGTAGGTGACCTTCGCAGTGGCGTGGCAACATTAGTACTTGTCACGCTGCTCCACTGAGCTACAATCAACTAGCATTTAGCAGACACAATTCTCATATGTTTCCAAGAAAGGTTTTTGTTCCATGTACAGTGGAATAACCTGTCGGGTCGGTTGAAGGAAAGTCAAATCTGAGGTGAACAATTTGGGTGAGTAATCGCTCGGAGTCCCGGCATCGTAAAATTAATAATGGCGATGCACCTTTCCTTTGTGCGAGCAGACGTAATTGTTAGTCGACGATCACCTCAAGGTCCGAGTTAGCGGTACGAGTGATGATAAATTGGTACTGTTTGCATAATATCGACTACAGTTATTTGTCGTAACACTTTCTATAGACGAAGGCGGCACACCAGCACCTGCCAAATGAGATAACGGACCGCCACCAACGAAAGCAAACGTACCGGCGAGAAAGTGCGCCCCACCGGCACCGCGCCGCGCGCCTTCTCTTTGCATGTTACGCAAACGCTCGCGGAATGTAAACCAGTGTACCTGCAATTTCCAGGCTCTATCGTAAAGCAGAACCATGTCTATAATGCAACACAGTCACTCTTTAACACGCATTTACATTATTTCGAAACAGCTAAGCAGTCGCTTCATCTGTAGGACGGTTTCGATTTCATTTTCATTCTGTTTGCGAAGATTTATGGCGTCTCCCACACATCGAAGCGGAACATTAATTATTGTAAACAGCGGTTCACTGTTAGGCCTATTCAATTATTAGTTGTGGCGTTATAAGTAATGACATTGAGTCTGTCGACAAGGCGAGGCGAATCGACGCCGGGTGACAGCGCGAAGGCTTTTGCGACATTAGAATGCGGGCCGGGCTGTCGCCCTACTGCCCGACTAAGGACGCCACTGCACGACCACAAACGTCGAAGCTATCTACTAGACACCATCCAAATACGTATCGCCACTCAAGGTAAAGCGCAACGTGCCCTTACCAATACGTCATTCCACAGTGCCATAGACACGAAAGTCAAAATCTTTAGCGAATTTGAATTCATTACGTTCGATTTATTTTTGTTTCGCTCCATGGCGCCGGCACATTGTTCAATATCACTTCGGCTAGTGTGTGCGGCATTCCATTTTGTAAGTAGGTCACTGTGTCAGGTAGTGCCTGCGCCAAGTATCAGTAGCTAGTGTGGCGTTTTGAATTCTGACGATATATTTTCTTTATAAATTCATTCTATTTATAATATTTATTATATTTAGATGCAAAGCTAACACAGAGATTCATGTTTGAAAGGTCGACGCGGTAAACGTGTGCTCCAAACAGTATGATACAAAACGCTCTATCTTCTTAGGAAGCTTTTTAAAAATGAAAACTATTATAACGCGACTTTCAAGAACGTCGAATCAAAAGAAAACAAATGTGGCAAACTTTCACTTTGGCATCGTAGCGTCGAGATTGCGAAAAGTAACTCCAATCTCGAATACAATTTCGATCTTATATCTGATACTTGGAATAAATAAGAACGTTCAATAATTTATTTAGATGACTTGAAGTATTCGATCAATCATCATCTGCCTATTGTCTACAGCGACGTGTAAGCTTATCCGATTGGTTTCGTATCCCCTGAGCTTTTCTGTCATAACTGGTTTTCTATAATCACTGCTTCTACTTTAAATATCAACAACTGGCTTTTAAGAATAAAAGTACCTATATGACTTTTGTGTCTTTTCCGTATCCTTTTGTTAAATGTCACCTTTCATGGTAGCATTTACTTGAAGGATAAGGTTTTGTTGTACCAATTTGGGAGCAATGTCAAGTGAGTACAGATTTAAACGACTGTAATTAATTTAATTAGTTCTTCTACTGTAGTCTCCTAATGTGCCTGTTTCGTGAACTTGACTAGGCAGTTTCAATTAGATTTTGAAGGTGACTAGTGATTTGCCGAACGAGCTGTCTGTTTGAATCTCATCAGTGTTCTGAAATATAAATTGTTCACATATTGTTGAATTTGAGAATTTTTAGTATCAAAATAGTCTCCGGTGACATCACCAGCGGGATCCTTATTCGCAATTGATATCATATCATTGAGAGTGAGAATTGTTGTCTCCGGTTCAGAAGTAGCACCCCCATAGTCGTCGACAGTCAGATTCGGCGGTGTTGTGAAATTTGGACCGTTGAGGTCTCGCCTCTCACCGCGATCACGACGGAAAGTGAAACTGCGCGCCGCATCACGTCGCCGCAGCCATTCGACGCCGTTTGTTCCGGTTCTATTGCAACGTACCAAAGTTCTGACCCCGACAATGGAGTCTTAGAAAGGTGGCGTTCTCGCATTTTCAACTGCTCAATCAGTTATAGAGCTGCAGGTTGCGAATTTTGTAAACCATTCTATCGTGTTAACGAAAACGAGATTTTGTATGGAAAAAAATAATTTTGTCACTAGTAGCACAGATTACTTAATAGTTACTACGTCTAGTAGGCGCTGCTCCAACGCCATAAAAATTCTCGTGATCGAATGACAAATAAAACAAGCGCTACGCTTCCAGTTATCGATCCGCAGTTTCCTTTTAGTTTAGTTATCTCTCGATACGCGATTACAATGGTTTATGTAATCCACGACGATGTCGTAGTCGTCATCGGTATTTTTTAAAAATCGTTCTCACAATGTTGCATTGTCTGTCCCTGCGCGGGTGCGGGGGGGCGCGGGCGGCGGCAGAATGTAGGCAAGTGTGACAAGGACACACCCGTACCTACTCCGCGCTAACTTCCATTCCATCCAGTTTCTAACGCGCGCGCATTTCGCAACGCGCCCGGCCCGCTCCGATGCACGAGCGGCCGATTACAGCTACCTACCTGCAAGGCAACCTACCATAATACATGCCGCGCACACAATACCTACGCCACTCTCCAAATCTTACGTAGTGTTATAACGCCATCCAAGAGTTTTTAATTTTCTTTTTTTTATACGTAGCACGGCAAATGACTCCAATTCATCTGATGTTAAGTGAATATGGAATCCAGATGCGACGACAACTGGTGCAGCGTAAAAACAACGCAGCATCAGTTATCCTCACTTTGCCGGCCCACAAGGTGCCTCTTCACGCCTCGTTTGAAGGACCCCATATCATACGAAGGAGGGAAAACGTGTGCTGGCAAACTATTCCATGTTTTGGAGGTGCGACAAAAAAACGAGTCACCAAATTTCTTAGTTCCTATGTTATCTTGTGATTGTGATAGGTACAGCTATCTATGAGTTGTGAATAACTATATTAAGTGTCATTGTTGTACTCTGGTATTTTATCATAATAATATTCTGTCGATATAATTGTCGTTATGCAAATTTTTAAATCGACTCGAGATAATAATTATGTTGATTTTGGGGATGTGGAAATTGATAAGCTAATTTAAATTTGTTTAGTATGTCTACGCCGTAATAACATTTTCGGGCGCATAACGACTAATTTGCCTTTAAACCACAAACCTATTGCAAGATTTCTTTTAGCATAATGGACGCTTAAGGGCAATAATTTAATTTAATTTTTCTACTTTTCACTGTGTTGTATTAATGGGAGAACTTACAGAATCTTATTATTTAAAAAAACTTAAAAAAAACTAAACAAAATCAACAAAAACGAACAGTTAATCAACATGAAGGGTAAAAAATGACTTTCAAATGTTCGCGCCTAAAAGCACAGTCACGTGACGTGACATCACCGCATCGCTCGTTCATTGAGCGTGTAAACGTAGCTTATTACTTCCTCAATGCACTAGGGATGGGAGCTTGAAATTACATTTCGTTCCACATTATTATATTTAATAAGATATTGTACAAAATGTCGATTACAATCGTGGAAGATATAATATTCACTAAAACGCAAAAGTAAAAACCCACTTGTATTACTTATCCATAAACGTCTCATTACAATTTAGATGCAATTTCCCTATCAGTTGCGGTTTGTATTGCCAAATACAGTATTTGTCACAAGAACAACATCTGACTCATATGCCAGACAACGTTAGCATATTTTGGTGAACGAGTTATTCGAAATTGATCTTTAGAACGTAGACAACAATGCGGCTGACACCAACACCGATATAATTTGGCGAACTTAAAGCGGTTCAGCATCGCATGTTGTAATGTCACTTCGCAAAATTCAATTGCGCGAGCGCAGTTAGAAAATCTACGACCTCTAACGGCGAGGCGAGCTGCTGCTTCAAGGCAACTGGCTGATATTTGTTAATTACAAAACCCGTATCTAGATATACTTGTAATGTAGTAGCATGGGTCGTGGCTCTCTTGCCCTCATCATTTCGAATGGGTTTCGACAACGCTGAACTTGATTTTGGAACACCTTTTATGAAACTATTGGATTCGTTATACTCATTGAGTTCGTTAGTATGTAGTACTTATAGTTAGGTTTAATATTATAAAAAAGTTAAAATATTTTGGTTTTCACATTAAAATGTTTTGAGTAAATTTGTAACTTTATATAAAATGCATGATCTATAGAGACAGTTGCCTCAATTTCAAAGAATACGGAAGATTAATAAATATACGTGTTTTCAACTTGTACGTTTTTTTAAGGTCAAGGCTCAAGGTTTCCATCAATAGGCCCGGTGGTTTCAATCCTCAAACATTATGCAAATTTATTTTCCGGGTGTACCTACTACAGACATAAACAAATTTAATTAAACAAGCGAAAAAGTACAATTGTTTTGTTTTTCATTTCTTGGTAACGTTAATTGTATATTTATCAACAGATCATCTGGAAGTAGGCTAAACCAAGTAAGTAAGATCAGCGAATGACGGTTAGGTTTGTGTAAGTTAACTAACAGATTGAGTTAAAGCTAACAGCAGTATATATGGGATCGAAGTAGCGGCACCTGACAGGTGACAAGTTGGATTCAGCATTCAGAGCTAAGTATTGGCAGCAGGCAGGCCGGCAGCTAGAATTAACCAACGTATTCGAAGCGTCGTCGGTAGCTGACGGATATATGCTCGGATAGTTGAATGGGGGAAATCGTGATTCTATCCTCATAAGACTTACTGATTGACCCATACCTAAACTGGATACTAGTGTTAATAGCGCATCATCTTATTATTTATTTATTTATTATTAGCCCTCGCTGTCCCACTGCTGGGCAAAGGCCTCCCTCCATTTCTTCCACCCATTGCGGTCCCCATCATCTTATAAACAACTAAAAAACATCACTACTCATTTGTTCCCGAAAACGTCGTGACAATAACTGGAGGATTACTATCGACAAAGTTTTTGTTTTCACTAGTCACTAGTGCTACTATTAGCATAATTTGCAAAAGATGTCGTGCAAAAGGAGTCCTACACTCAGCATTGTGTGGCGACAAGCTGAAGATGAACGTTCTGTAATAACCAATTAACGACTGTAGTGTCTTATAAGGAAGGTAAAAAAAGAGGAGACCTGGTCGCAGAAGGAAGTCGTGGAACAACATTCGGGAGTGGACGAGTGGATGAATAGCGAGTGCCACTGAACTTTTTCGCCTTTCTAAGGATAGGACCAAGTATGCAGAGCTGAAAAAGTTTTGCAGTGTAAAACTCGTCGCCAGTGGTTATGAGGGGTTCTCCCCTCTAGCTTTCGCCTCGCTGCCCAGGTGAAGAGGCAACCTAAGAAGAAGAAAAAAGACACTTACACTTGAATATGGTGGTGCGGCGCAGGCACCTCGATGGTGGCAGAGGCTCGGCGGCGATCGCCGGCCATGTCAGCAAGCCGGGCGAAGTCGGTATCGACGTCAGCCAGCCGCGCGGACTTGCGCGACTCCAACAGTCTTGTCTCATCCAGTTTCTTCTTCAGCTCTAACGGCGCCTGCGAACAAAAGAGTTGAAAGGTTTTACAACCGAATCTTACTTCCTCTTTGGTTTAGTGGGAATTACACCGGTCTCAAACCTAGTCTGACCTATTGTACTCAGTATAGTTGCTGCCAGAGGTTGTTTTTAATCCGCATGGGTATGTCTCACCATCTTTTCTAAGTCTTTTGCCATAATAATAATGTTAGTAGCATTGTTCTGCTCTCCGACATTGATAAGATAGTAAATTTTTCAGTAGTTGAAGAGTCTGGGTAAAGTAAGTTTCCTGCTTTTCGCTCTTATCGTCACTGACGCAACTGATATGAAGGCCAAGCGCATAGGCACTACATGCGAAAGGAGTCCTAATCATGTATTGTTTATAAATTAATAATAATAAAAAGGCGGTAGCTATTCGAACCGAATTCGTGTCTCAATCTAGACCGCGGCTATTAATTAGACCATATAATTGTTACAGTGTACACGTAAGAGGTATAACGTTGCATGCATGCACTGGTAAGTGGGTGTGAGCACGAGATCAATAAGGCGACCTTCGCCGGCTGGCATGACGTCACCGCTGCAACTGGGCCGAGATGAGGCTGTGTCACCCGCCCGCCCCGCACCCCCCCGCGGGCACCGTATGACGACATTGTGCAGTACATTTTTAGGTAGCAACTAGGTATCTTTGCTCGGTGCTTGTGTTTCCTGATCCCGAGCCATCCCTGTGGTAGAGAAGGGATCATCGATACTAGGTTTTTACTGAGTAGGTTTGTTGTCCCACCCATCGAGCTTTTTATGATTGAATGATGGGGATAGGAGGGAGGGAGGAGGATCGATGGAAATAGAAGGAGGGTCCCACATAACCCGGGCTCGCCCATGGTCCCGATGTATGCGTAAGACAGTATTTCCTAGTTGTCTTGCGAGAGAATACCCTTACACGAAACAATGATTTCGCTCGGGATTTACCACGATCATCATTGGAAGATAGTTTATTTTTGGTTTTACTACATATGCTTTAAGTTTTAATAGCTGTGTTCCGGTTTGAAGGGACATCCAGTAAAATTATAGAGCATAGAGGCATAACAACTGAAGCTACAAGGTCGACAATGCGCGCGTGGTAACCTTGGTATTGCGAGTGACCGCTTTCCAATACCGTATGCTCGAATACCGGCTCATTTCTTAGTCATTAGTATAGCAATTCAGTTTAATCAATAAAATATAGTCTAAAACTCAAGTTGAGCAACTTATTTTAAAGCCTAAATTAAGCGAAACAAGCTACGAGTAACAAAGTTTAGCTCAGCTATTATCAACATCGACAACGTCAACACCACCGGAACAGCACAAACTAGTGCTTAATATATTAACATAGTTATAAGTTATATATCTAGTATATCTACTAACAAAAATTGTTTTATATTGTATGTATGTTAGTCTGTAAGGTATTTCTTATATGGGCCCCTTTGTGTTTTTATCATCTTGTACATTGTGTGTTGCCTGAAATAAATGATTTATTATTATTATCCTCTTTATTTATTTTCTCTCATATATTTTTAAATATTTTTTTTTAAATAAAATAAATAAAACATTTAAAAATATTAAAAAATAGGATTATTATTATTATTATAAAATTCCACAATTATGTTTGTATTAAGTTTGTGTTTTAATAAAACTAGTTCCATCTCTCTCTTATTCTACTCACGTTTGATGGTACATAATATCAAAAAGTTAATAAGGAAATTCCACAGTCAATTCCATCAAAGGAATTACGGTGTATAATTATTATTACAGAAGTCTCGGCAACTAACATACAGGATATTACATGACGGAGAGGTGGCGAGCTCGCAAGGTGACGTGACAACTTATGATTGATAACATGATCCGTGCACAATCCTTTTGGATTCGTGCACTTTGGACCTAATCACGCACGCAGTATGATTCAAATCAGGTTATGTTATTCGCTGTACATAGAGGTGAACCAGTTCATACGCAAGTGGGTTTAATAGTTAACTCGACATATGTTCGTTGCATTTGCACGTGGGACATTGCCTTTCCGCATATCGACTACATTGGAAAGGTCAGCTTTTCTATACGGTATGTATTTCTTTATTAGGTGGTGATACGCAGCTCTTTATAGATACTTGCTTGCATTGATTTAATTGTGTGTACGGTAGCTGAAAACTAAATCTTATAATAACTTATACTAAAACTGTATTGTGACAAGTATTTGGAAGCATTTCTGTGTAAGCCACATATTTTTCTTTTTTATTCTATAAAGCGTTTCGCCTACGTCTCAGATCGTAAGTCATGATAAAGCCGAAGATGGAAGAGCCCTTCACCCGGAATCCTAAATAATTGAGATATCTTATCTTTAACTACCGGTAAACAACAATGGTACTAACATAGTATTTTAAGATAAGAAGTAAAACAAGTCCCACCACTAACAAAACTGAGTACAACAATATTTACCCCCCACTGGGAATCGAAACCAGGATCTCAGGACCATCCGCCATTAGATCATATTAAGGCAGTTGAGATACGAGTATTCGTGTGTCAACTGTCCGGCCGGACTTCAACTGAACGGATTTTGTTAGAATTTCAAAATCAAATCAAAATCATTTATTTCTGTACCAAAAACCGTTTTACAAGAGGCAGTGATTGACTCCTCCTATTAGGTGCATAGTGCCCCTGTACCAAAAAGGAGTCGCTCTTCCTTAAATACATTTTTATTTGCGGTTCACATTATACGAAGTACCTATTTAAACAGGACTTAAACTAAACTATATAATTTCACCCTGAAATATTCAAGAAAACAAAAAGATAATAGTCGATTTTTAAAATAATTTAAGGTATATAAAATTTGTTACAGTGCGATCGGTCAAGGCAGTACTAATTAAGTGATGAGAAACGCGTTTAGCCTCGTTAGTTAAGTGCTGAGATGACCCATTATATCTATTCTTGAAATCGTTAGCCCGATAACTACATTCGGTAACTAGGTCCAGTCGTTAATCGTTTGTAAAACGAGGCTTGCTTGAACAGTGGCGAAGTGACTTGTATTTCTGGTTGCAACATTTAATTATATATTAATACGTTATCAGTATTAGCTAATTCGACATTGGAAATGACATTGGAAAGCGACGCGCTATCGAACTTATCTATCACTTTTATATTCAGACTTTTGGTAATGCCATTGGGTTTCAATTTGCATGCACGTCTCTACTTTTAGGGCATCAAACATTTATGATTATGACAAATTAACTGCCATCGTCGGTTATAGATTAATAAATATTTATAGGTATTGTTTTAATTGCAAAAATTTTACAAAAATTTTAATGCAAGCATATTATAACTTTTGAGTGTTACAGTTAAGAATTGTAACAGGTGATCATGTGCTCAGTTTAACAGTTAAACTCAGTGTACAGCTTTCCTAGAGCGTGTATCATTCGCCATTCGATCATAATAACGAAAATGAAAATTTGTATAACAAAATTTTCAGTCTCTTCTTTTGTTACCAGGTGCTGCTTCAATACAATACAAATTTTCGTTTTCGTTTATGATCGAATCGCGAATAAAAATCTCGGCTTAACGGTTAAGCTCAGAGCACACAAGCGTTCGTATCACATCATACTTAATACTTTCACTTTTAAGCGATTTCGTGCGAGTGTGGAAGCGCGGCCACAAGTGGAGACGCCCGTGTCCGCTTCGGAACAATGAAAGCTGTTTTTTAATGAGCATCTACAAGTACTAAGACATGCCGACATCTTTTTTAACGCTACAAGTGCCAGAAACAGAATCAGGTTGGCAAGTTATGGCAATTTGTAAAAGATTCTGCATTTCGGAACGTTTAATTTGAGTGCTTATTAAAATCCGGACTTGATTCTGTGATCTGGATCGGATAATTATGTAACAAGATTAAATGTTATTACCTAAGTTGAAATGGTTTTTCAATTTGATTGTTAAACGTTTAAATTTCGAATAAAGAGTAATATATATAAGTGGGCTGCTAAATCAACGGGAAAATAAAACAATTGATAGTAGTATGTTCTTCTAATACCTACAAGAAGCTCGATTGCAATTTCCATTACTACAGACTCACTTCTAGCGCGCGCGGCATCGCTGCGTTATGTAAAAAGTGACAGCTATTGCACAATTACTTTATTGGATGTCGAAACTCACGCTCGCTGCCGGTGAAAGCCACCGGGTGACTTTGACATGGTAACACTGAGTAATTATTATGCGTTAGGCCGATTAGCTTCCGAAACAGCCGAAACACGTTCCGACTGCGAGCGAGAATTGACAGAACGCGATTGGCTATTGTTTCAACTTGTTTTGTGTCACTTCCAGTAACGTGTTGTTATTGTAACCTACTTAAAACTTGAATTTCGAGATAGTGCTCTTCTGTTTTTAAAAGAATTTGCGGTAAGAAAGACGTTCGAAAATTTTGGTTAGTATAAAAGTTTGGAAATATAACATCAACCGCCAACGGTGTGTTACGTTCACTTAATTTTCCCACTGTAGCATTTGGTCGATTTCTTTTTGGAATGACTACATTAAAAACACTTTCACTTGCCGAAATCGCCAGATCTGAGAAGGAGAGTGGACGACCTGCTGTCACTCACATAAAAGGTTTTAATTGTATGGCGCGATTACTTGTAGCAAAATTTCGACATTAAATTATAGTTATACAAATTGCTATATTGCCTGAGGACCAACAGCGATGAGCAGATGAAAACGCCTTTTTGTTTTATTGTAGAACTAATAATTGAATGCTCTTTAAGGAGATAGCAAATGAATTGTGTACCGTCAAGGCCTAGGTGTCGGCACCCAGGTTGCGAAAGCTGGCCGGTCTACTGCGCATCGGAGTTACCGCCGCGCGCAAAACGGATTATCCACGCCCGTAACATCGAATGTCGAAATCTTGCACCATAGGTGTCATGAAACGAGCAAATCGAGTCATTTGAAATCGATTTACAATCGACGTCCGAAGAAAGGTTTAATTTCAGATCACAATTATTGTGTATAAGAAATACTCGATTAAAAATGTATCTGGTCGACTCGGTGTTGCAAGTAGCAGTGTTGTCGTACGCAAAGGTAGCGAAAGTCGGGCAATCCAAACAAGTGGCATTGAGTATGTCGGCGGCCGGCGCGCGTTTCTGTTGCCGAACTTGCCGGCCGGCGAACGCGTGACGCGGGCTGCCGATGCCGATGCCGGCAACAAGCGGTCCAACCGGCTTTTGTAACTACACTTCTACTCCTGACGACATAAGATCGGATATCAATCGGCCACCCTCCAGCCCCAACTACGTAATAAAACTAAATGATCCGCGATCACTTTGCGCTCGTGTAGAAACTTTTTCTTGCGCAGCCATACTTTCGCCGTGATTTAGGCAATCAACGTCTTTTTTTTTGCGCATTACTTAGAATGTTTTCCGAAGGTGAAACGTCGTCGCCGAATTCAATTTTTCAGGCTCTGAGTTATTTGTCTTCCGCTGTGTATTAAGGATAGCAGTGGAGTTGACAGCTCGATATAAATATATAATTGGGTTGTGTCTGCGATGATCGTTTTGAGATTGTTTATCAATTGTTTCTGTGGGCAAACGCTCGGTTATCAGATGGACCTCTTACATAGGACAATGCACTCTCAATTCATTGCTACGAGGTTGTGAAAACAATAGATTACCGCGTTTGCGACGACCGATAAAACCGGCTCGGAATGCACATCGTGATTCACAATGGGGTGAACATTTTGAATGTCATAATATCTTAGAAAAAACTAGTTCTGATTCACTCTTTTGAATTCGATACTATAAAATAAGTATATAACCAACCTTTTTAGATTTGAAAAAGAACATCACAACTTTCATTTGTTTTATTTTGTTTTATTCGAACAAATGGATACCGTTTTTATCGTATCCCATCTTCTAGATGCACCTAAAGATATTGCTCGTAGGGTCGTAGACAAAAATATCGAACGGAAACCGTCGCTGATGGACGGCCAGCGATTATTCTGTTATTAGGCATTCAGAGGCTGCAGTCGCAGTCACGTAGATACGCATGCATAAGCAATTCGGTTGCCGAGTGACGGTCGCGCTTCGTAAATGGGTCAATAGCTAGATAGCGTTGTCGATAGATCGCTAAGTAATTGTATACATGTACTAGAAAAAGAAACTTCTGTACTTTATTTACATGCTTGCTTTTGTGAGGCGGTTGATACAGTTTTTTTATGCAACGTTGTAAAACAACGCTTTTATTATACAAAGCTATTTTTGTCTAAATGTTTGGTAGCTATATAGTGGCATTTATATCAAATATTTTGGCTAGCATGTAAAAAAAGTCCATTTAACTAAATAAAATGACGGAGATATGAGGAAACAAACATTAAAAAAAAAACTTACAACCGAATTGATAACCTCCTCCATTTTTTTGAAGTCGGTTAAAAAATACATGAACACTTAACTAGTGTTAAGAACGAAACAGATTCTGGATATTTCTTAACAAATATGAAATCTGATCTGATATATCGTTTAGTTCATTCTGATGCGTATATTGTTTTATGTAAGTATCTTACATTTTTAACAAAAACAACTTTGAAAACGTGTTTAAAAAAAGTGCTACTATGAAAAGCCGAATGACTCTAGGTCAAATGTTTAGCTCAATACATTATAAAACGATTATGCATTGTGTATATACGGAAATATTTTAAGTGTGTCACATCACACGCCTAAGTGTGATGCTAATACCTAAGTAGAAATGCTAGAAGTATTTAGTCGTGTAGGTAGCTACAGGCCTTTAAGTGTTAATCTTATAACTGCTGACCTATAACCATGCTTCGTTACCTACCTAAACGTCAAAGGACACTCGACATTTAAATGCCTTAGTACTTAAAAATATATTTATTTACCTATGTCGTTTTATAAAAGTTTATTTATCATTAACATCTAAGCACCTTTTTTTAAATTAACCCTATCGTCCCACTGCTGAGAAAAGGTCTTCCCCTAATCTCTCCAAATGTCTCGTTCTTAAATCCTAATAATTTTTTCTCTCTGTTCCTTTCTATTCTCTAACTGCAGAAACACAGACTTAGATTGGCAAGAGGTAGACAGAGAACCATTAAAAGTGCCCCCGCTAGAAAAGAACCTAGGACCTTGGACCAGAAACCGATAATCTAACTACTGCACCACGGAGGCGCACACGAGCTACATCTCCTTCCCAGGTATGGGTTCCATCACGACGTAAGAATGGCGCGATAAATTAATGCATTGGCAACATTGGCGGAGCTCAAAGTTACGTGGGTGTTCATACTACGGTGGAACGGAGAATTTAACCTTTCACGGCGCAATTTATTATTATCCAACCTTCACGACGTGTAGATACGACTATTTGTTAGAAAAATAACACACCAACATTGAGGTTCGACCTAGTTTTCAATTAGCGACTGCATAATTCATAATTGAGGAAGTGCACATACATATCACCGAGAATGAGCAATCAAATCGAATCAGCATAGCAATAAAGTGGCTGTACAACTAAATCGAATCGAGAAGTCACGTTCGCCAAATGCGCTCGTCGGTATTGAATTAGGCATTCCGATCGGATATGTGCGGTTAGGCTGATCAGTTAATCGGCACGGTGGCCTTGCGCGATTAGCGAGCACAAACTGGAGGCTTGCGGGCGGATGCGGAGCCGAGGAGGCTTCGGGCGCCGCTGCAAGCGCCAACCTTGCCCCGAAACTCCGTGACCCACATATCAAACTCAAAATGCAGTCAGCGTTTTTATTGCGGCTATTCTCCTTGAAACGGCCATTTCATTCGTTTACTGCCTCCCGTAATTACCGAAACTGTGCTGTTTCAACAAAAGTTTCTAAATTAGCACGTGACAAACTTGCTTTAATAAATTAAAAATAGGATATTTATAAGTTGCTGTTAGTTCATGGTCGACAACGAGATGTGGAAGTAGGTGAGCGCAGAATTGGTGTATTAGGTCAGCGTCATCGATTGCACAGGACGGCCCGCCGGCCGGTGCGGACGCGACCCGGCTAACCTCGCCGCTCTATTTCTGGATAATACTTCTGTACCGGTCGCTCTATTTTAACTGCATTGTTCCTTTATAAAAACGCTGTGCAAATGTGTGCTCTATGCGTGCATACCCTTCCCCGCTTAATTAACTCGAAGCAAACGTGACGCAAACTGCATTACAATAACTGGTACACAGATACTAATCATGTACGCAAGCCTATCGTTGCCTACATTTCTTATGATAATGACCCGTTAGGTGTTGTAAGCAAGAATTTAAAAGAACAATAAATCCAATCGCCTAACTAGGTCAACGTCAGCCGTCGCGTCGTCAGCAAACCGATATTGCGTAGCGTTCACAGTGATGCAAGCCACGAGTGCGGCGTTTTTTATCTAAAGTTCAAATTCTCGATTCAGATAGTGGGCGTAAGGTTTTAATCAGGCCGTGACGTCATAGCGCACTAAGTGAAATTATTATTGAAACGACGACGTCACAGTGCGTCGGCGTGAGCCGGTCGCGTAGGCGCGACGCGGCGGTGACGTCACGGGTAGAAGCCGCGGGCGCCCGGCGTCGCTCCCTGAGGTGGGCGGCGCGTGGCTGCCGTGCACGTAAATAAAATCGCGCACCGGCGTCCGTCTTACGTAATTGAACGTGAAATTTGCACAAGGACGCGCGCCCCACGTTTCGACACTACAACAACCACGATGCCATAACAGCATCGTTTATGTGCGAAGCTTAGAAAAGTGAGCGTTTCACCTTGAGATGCCTGTAGTAGTCGCCTCTCTATTCTTAGATATCGAAATAGCAATGGGTATGTTCGAGGGAGCGAGCGGTTACCACGCAGGCGTCGTGACCCAGCCTGACCCAAAAACAGAGAGCGACCCACCGCGCCCCGAGCCGCACTGATAACGGGTGGAACCTGTCCGTAGGCGCAGCGCACGCATTGCCAATAGCACCGTTACACGGCTGACCTGGAGACGCAGCGTCTTCCGATAACGATGGGTACAAGGAAAATTAACATCGACATCCCGTTATACCGTTACATACAACAAAATGACTAGACTTCATTAAAGAGTTATCTAAATTTTAAAACTTTTCTAGGAAATCTCAATTAACGAAACCTAAGTATGACCTTAATTTGCAAGATGCAGATTGTTTAGCAAATGAAAATACAAGGAAAACGCAAGTGGAGGTCGAGTTTCGAATACGGGCTGAGCGTCGCTGGTTCAATATCAGCGATTCTGGGTCAGTGGGTCACCGGGCTGAAGTGGGCCGCGGCCCGAGCCCCGCGCTTGCAATTACACTCTTCACTTACATACATAAAACATATTCTGGGACGTTGCATCGCGTGCTTCCCTCCCGCTCAATGAACATTCATGTCACCATGAACGCTAAACGTCTACTTGACCCTATCGAAATCAGCATTAATGTCCATGGCCATCGCCGACTAGACAACTGCCGGCTAACCTTCGATGTAACATGTAATGAGTATTGTTTGCAAACGTCGATTCTCCATGTTGACTCCGCTGGCGGTTCGCAATGAATGAAGGAAGGATGTCGCGCTGTCGTAACCGTTGTAATTTGTGACAGTCGCCCACATGGTAACGGTTGTGGTGTGTTACTGTTAGTTCGGGCCCGAAAACGAGTAATTTTGCTCGCTGAGTCAGTCCGCGACGCCGTGCGTGACGCCGAGCGACCAGTTATCCGGTTGCAGCCGGATCAGTGGAATTGGAACCGAAATATCAAATCACTTGGAATTTGGAGTCGATTGCGAAACAAATGACGATCGAAAATTTCGAAGCATAATGTTTTGTTTTTGTTTTTTTATTTCAATTAGCAAGTAAGATTCACACATTGTTCTGCCAGTTGCACACATAAGGGAGTACGTACAAATCGTGTAACTATTCCAAGGCGAGAGCAATGAGGTCACCCACAAAGGGCCGACCTTCGGCTGCGCGCTGGTGGGAGGACCACCACTACTTCTATGTATTCTACAAAAATAAATCAGGGTCATTAGAAAGATTCACAACTATTAATACTTCGCTGTTAATAATTTGTGTGATGTGTGTGGATTCCGCTGTCGTAGGTCGAGAGTAATCACACAAACATATATCCCACGTAATGTTACCATTAGCATATATCAGCAATTCGACAGTTTAGGTAAATGACGTAGTGTTCTAAATTCATAACGGTTTCTTGATATCATTATTTGGTCAGCCATCTTTTGTTCGTCAAATTAGGTCGCGTGAATTGAACGCTTAAATATATTAGTCAATATTAGATAAGTACGTATCTAAATAATTTATTGCATATAACTTTTAATGTGTCTGAAATATATTTGTAAACGTAGTGTGAATTTTCTTACAATAAATTATTTATTTGCGCAATACAAGCAATTTATTGAAATCTACATTTTCATTATCAATATCAGTGAACAAATAATTACGCAATGCATAAAGCAAAATCTGTTCGCTCTAAATATTAAAATAATATCACTCAACTTAACTAATATGCAAAGGAAGATTAAATAGTTCAAGATTCAAATTACCTTGAAACCTTGCATGCTACAAGTAAAACTCTGTTCAACATTGCATTTAGAGCAGAAACAATAGAGTGAGTACGGATGGTTCGAGAAATTAATATTTCTTAACGCCTGTTATCACAAGGCGTTTATCGACATAATGTAATATGATTTTCTTATTAAATAAACATTTAGCTAAGTATCTTAGATATGATTGATTTATTATTAATGCACAAAAGACTATATTTATTAAAATAAAAATGAAATACAGTTTGTTAGTAAGCGCATTACATGAGAACGGCTGTTCGAATTTGGATGAAATTTTGTACATAGGTAGACCATGACCTGGACTAGAGTTTATGATACTATTTATCACTGTAACAGGTTCCTGTGGGATGCGTAGTCCTCGCAAACAAAGTCGCGGACAATAGCTAGTTTTATATAAATAAGTACCACTTCGATTTTCAAAGTCGAAACTTAAGTTGATTTGTTGTTTGACGTAGGCGAATTAATATAATACCGTCTCTCAAGTAAATTGTAAAATTATAACTAACTAGGAATTATCATAATATACGAGCTGGCTGGTTATTTAACACAGATCTTGTAGATTACAGTGTAATTGAATTCAGCGGTGTTTGGTTGACATAATGATTACAAGGTTATTTTAATGGAGAACTTTAGTCCTGTTGCCTTGGTACAGATTAGTTGTACAGCATTCATATTTACATAAAACTTTTGAGTCTTTTAAAAATCATAATCACGATATTCCTAGGCGTTTCATAAAATTACTTCCAAGTCAGTCAAATGGCAACTGACGGTGAAAGGAGCTGCGTAAAAATGCAACAAAGTCAGCAATATTAATAAAAGATCGTCCTTACACTCAGCAATATAATGATAGGACCTCTTGGATCTTCGAACTTAGAATATGTAACTTCTCTACATCCGACTGCTCATCTGTAAGACAAAACTTTAAAGCGATAAAGACACTAAATTGTAATGTAATAATCCCGTTTATAAAAATTATATATTCCAATGTTTATAAGCGAATATGATACTTCAAAAAATTACTGTATCTTTCTAGTTTGTTTGTATTTGTCCCAAGCTTTGTTTTTTTAATAACCTCAATGATTATTTTTTTTTTTTTTTATTACCCGAGGGCGCCTCTCAAAGGTAGGCTCAGGTTGACCGGCTCGTTAGGGTAGGGATTTTTCTGGTGTTCCAATAAAGTATCATCTGTCTTTTGTTCTACGTTCCACAGTACCTGCTCAATGCTTATCATAGAACAATGTTACATAACTTTTATCCAATACACGTGTGCAGTTACTTTGACAAGGTGCAACATTGCTCATGTATATTGAACTCGGCGTACCAAAGCGAACGCAAGCCGCATCGTTTTCTCTTCCCATGGTTTTCTTCACCATTGGCCGATGCGCGCCGGTTCCGTTAGCATTCACACACTATAGCAAAAAAAACTCTCATCTATAGCTGTAAACTATCGAAGTAGAAACTTGCAAATTGTATAGTAGCAGTTGCGACTCCATTACTATACGAATGGCGAGCTACGACTGTTGGTAGGTAATTGCAGCAACATATAGTATAGTTTTATGTTTCATTGGTATAATTAGTTTTACTCATGTTTTACTTAATCTACGTGGTTTCTTTAAAATTATAATGCAATGTACCTATAATTAAGATTTTTTTTTCTTTTATTACTACTAAGCCGGCCAATGTTCGTAATGTTCGTAATGCATCGAGCAGTAGAGTTTCTGTCATTATAAGTCGAGTCTTGTGATTAGAGTCTAATCCTAAATTGTAGATTTGTAGACTAGAGTATTTTACAATACTACTCGTATCTAGTACCCTTCAAACTGGAACAAAGCAATGCACCACGATACATTTTGGCGGCAGAAATATGTGGAATAGGGTAGACGCTATCCCGTCTGATTCTTCAATATGTTTAATTACTTTACCAATTTGTCGCTATTGGAAACAGCTTCAGCTAAACACAATACAATACAACAAGTGAAATTTGCCGTGAACACGCAAGATTCCACGCAAGACTACCCGCCATGAGTGAGCGCAAGTGTCTTTCGTTCCATCGGAAAAAACGGCAACTCAACTGGAAAATCTGGAAAACGCATCTATAATTTAACTTATAAGTCGTAACTGCTTTCGCCCGTTATTTAAGTAATGCGATATAATTATAGCTTGTTGTTCGTTAGCCACGACAATGCACGTATAATATACACGTAGAGTCGACGTACGCAGAAAAAGAAATTCAATGAGTTATGTTCCGTTTTCATGTCGTTATCTATCGTGATGTTCATTAAATTGTAAATGTATCCTCGAAAACGTCGATTTTAAAGCACCTAAAGAATTCTGAGCACGCGCAACATATTTGCTATGTTTACAAAACAAATATGTTAATATGTTTTCTCGTTTTCAAAAACTAGACAATCACTTTCATTGTTCCGTGCGACATAGAGCAGGTGTTACAATGACGTATTGTTTTAAAATAAGTGAATCTGAAACTGAGTACGGTGTGATCAGTTGTGGGTTGACGACGGCACTTTCACACTCGCCGGCCCGCGGTGCTGGTGTTACCAGTACCACCAATAGCTCACTCTCTTTACGACTTCCACAAACGTAGGTAATTAAGTCACAAAGGCGCGGGAAAATTCCAATTCAACAATTTCATATAACCATGACAGTTGCGCTGCAAACTCTGCGTATTACGACCGCATTCAACAACAAAATATGATTTGTTTATTTGCGTCGCAGTACCATTTGTTGTCATCGGTATTAGCGGCTTCTTGTTCCACTTAGAGGCGGGCGGTGGTTAGCCGGCGTTAGCCATCGCGGCTAACGGTCCGCGCGACCGACGCCGCGCACGTGAAAATAATTCTTGACGCGATTTTGTAACCAATACCGTTACTCGGTTCCGGGCCTGCCGCTGACCTTATTTCGCGGCCGCGCACTCTTTATTTTTATATCTTACTGCCTGACACATTATAGCCACTGACTCGCTCACCAGTTATGTTATTTTGAGTTCTATTTAAAGTGAGCGGAGCGCTGTATCCTGGCCGTGAAGGGAACTTATTAAAATGTTAAGTAGGACACCGATTCATTTCAATCACCACTTGATGTAAGTTGCTATTACAGTAGCGCTCTAGCGTGTTGATAAATTAATCATTTCTTTGGAGTATTTACTTTTTGTGTAGTTACGTAACGACATTATTTGCTTTCAGTGCAAACAGTGTTTACGAAGTCGGCCGGCCGGCGCGTGAGTCAGGCACCACGTTTGATTGAGCTGATTCCGCGTAGCGTGTCGAGTGAACTTACCAAGCGGCCGCGTACACAAAGCTATGACGCCTCCGCTGTGCGCATGAGACGATCAGCGTAACTCGGTAAAAACCGCGTCACAACCACTGATAAATTGAGGACGTCTGCATTTTCAGAACACAAAATGTATGTCAGGGAAAAACCTGTGGCCGCTACGTCCGTGTGCTGTTTCATTTTTCTCCACATAAGGAAATAGTGCGCATTTGTTTTGCCATTCGCTTGTTTGTTTTGTTTGTTATCATTGAACTTGTTTTGATATACGCGTTCTCTCTTAGCGTGACGCAAACATACCTATAGATACCTATAGTATAATGGGCACGCTTGTGGGCGCAACACAAACAACTATTTTCCACAACAAACATAATGTTGTGATTAACAAGTTTTATAATCTCTTTAATAATTATCAGATAAGCTTGATTATCGGTTTTTACGGGCACAACAAAGAGTTAAGTAAAAAATGCGGGTATCATGTTTCTTAATAAAATTAAAAGTGATAGAGCTCCGCTGATTATGCATGAAAGCGTATTGGCAAATGAATTGTTCAATGATATTTTATGATCGTAGTATCGCACGCATACCGTCATGCGAGCATAGCGTTCGACGTCACGATGAACGAGTCGCGCCAGCTTCCTCATCGTGTCATAGTAAAACTACTGCGCCATTTTGTTTGTATCGCTACGTACGATCTATGACATGCGCGTGCGTGAATTGATATTCTTTATTTTTTAAGGTTATAACCCTAGGAAAGCGATCATAAGAATAAGAAACATTTAAGAATCATGTGCTGTTTAGTATGTTATTGCATTCAAATAATCAAAATCAAAATTAAACGCATTAGATCCGCAAAATTGGTGCTTAATTTAAGAGCGTTTACGCCGCACTCTAGTGTGCGGCGTATACTTTTTTTTTCAATGAAGAAAAGTACATATATAGTAATTAGAGATAGAAAATCAAATTATGCTCAACAAACTATTTAAATGAAGTAATTTAGCATTTTTAGGTCACCTAATGAACATCTGACATGTTATGGTTTAGTTAAATACGGCGTTATAGTTAAAAGTGGCCGTTTTTAGCTCTAACGTAAAAATGCTAAATTACTTCATTCAAATAGTTTGTTGAGCATAACATGATTTTCTATCTCTAATTACTAGATATGGTTTTTTTTCATTGGCAGCGCTAGTGTGCGGCGTAAACGCTCTTAAGTATTAGCATGGATGTATTCGTATTCGCGTAAACTTCAGGAAACAGTATAATATTTAAACAGTTAAAAAAATATCTTGCATAAATTGTGCAGCCGTGATTTTTACTCCGACCTTGTTGATACAGCAACAAGTTACTGTAAATGGTATTTATCACAAAAGTCGTTTAATAAAATGTGTCCGGTTGATAAAGTAGAGTGTTGTCGACCTTGGCGTGAGAGTCGTCAGCCGCAAGCTCATTGTCAGGTCGCGGGCAATTATTGGGGATTTATCGGTGTACAAATAGTTGTACTAATTGCTGTCCAACATATCGGTGGTGATAACGCGATGACGCATGCGCAGTGACGCGCGTGCGACGCCGGCCGGCGCGGCGCGGCGCGG